>VDFB02006207.1:0-20061 GCA_007258455.2 Sequoia sempervirens | reverse complement strand
AAATTTGAACACTTTTTCTTTCTTTGCAAATTTTGGAGGATAATTTCTTTTTATTAAATCCAAAGCTGTCGGAATAGTCAAGATCAACCTTTGTTTCATCAAAATTGGATTCCATTTGTCAAATCTATGAGGGTTTGAAGAAAGGGCTTCTTTTGCTAGATCCAGGGGGTGCTCAAATTTTCAGAGCATTTTGAGCCCAAATGGACCTCACCATTGCGTCGAGAGTAGCCAAAAACCTAAAGATCGACTATAAACTTACCTATATTTGATCCAGTTGATTTTTGAGGAATTTTTTTTATCTCTAGACCTGTATAGCCTCACCAGCACGTTTTCTAAGGTAAAAATTTCGAAAAAAAAATAATTATTTTTCTACAAAAATAAATTGTTTGCAATTTTTTAAATTGTAATTTTGTTTGTTTTTAAAAAGCTTAAATTTATTTTTTTAAATGTCAAAAACATTTTTGTTTTTAAAAAAGAAAAGGTACAAAGTACCCTACGCAACAGTACTTGTGCCCATTGGAAGCTATGGGGGTGGGGTCCACGTGCCCCCCTCCATACTTTTTTTTTTAAAATAATTTTTATTAAAATAAAATTTATGTATTTTTTTAATGTTTTTTTTTAAAATATTTTTTTGTAATAAGTCCAAATGTACTTTTGTGGTGACGGCCATTTGGTCGTCAAATTTAAGCCATGAGTTTTTCTGTGACAGCCATATGACCGTCAAATTTAATCCAACACTGGTTTTTTCCCCCCTTTGGAGCTATTTTCTTCTAGAGGCCATAACTTGGGCATACGATATCATTTTTTCGAAAACAAGATATCATCAGAAAGCTGGTTCCGTAAAATTTCTAGTGGTGTGGGTCTCATTACTTTATTTTTCTATTGGTGCATTCTATAACCTATTGAAGTCAAAGAAGCTATTTTTAGTCTTGAGCTCATAACTTTTGATGGGTTTCTTCGTTTTTAGTGATCTCAGCGACGTTAGAACCATCTTTCAAAGCTCTTTAGTTCCATCCATGAAATTTTTCTACATTGTTCTCCAAGTACATTTTATTCATTTTTTTTGTTTTCATACTCTGGTGAATTACTTGGACATTTTAGCTCCTCAAAAGTTTTCGTTTGTGTGGGATGGCTCATTGTTGGCTGTTCTATATGCATTTCCAATTTTCTATCCTATTTGGACACTGTAGACATCTTTTTCATGCATGTTCTCTTTTGTAAATGCACTAAGATAAAGTGCCTCAGCATTGTACATGTATATTTGGGATTCTTGCACATCACTTGTGTCTTGTTGTACTCGCACTATGATATAAAG
This sequence comes from Sequoia sempervirens, assembly GCA_007258455.2. Lineage (NCBI taxonomy): Eukaryota > Viridiplantae > Streptophyta > Pinopsida > Cupressales > Cupressaceae > Sequoia > Sequoia sempervirens. The sequence goes on along the minus strand of VDFB02006207.1, from coordinate 18,746 downwards.
TGCCATGGGGGTTGATGTTTGCCATTGTTTTCCTTCATACCTTTCTCATGCGTATGTGACTTTTGTTTTCACATCCTTTCTATTAGCTTTTACTTTCATGTCTACACCTTTCAGATGCCTTGGTTCCTCTTCATGCACTACTTTCTAGCATTCATTTTCAGTGTACCTGTCATGCATCTCCCTTTTTAGCATTATGGGGGGGTTTCTACTATTGGTGTTAATGCTTCCTTGGTTTTGTTGGAGTGAGCTATGTATATAGTATTTGTTCCTATGTACAAGGCAGATGCAACGGCTGGTTACCCATGCATTTCGATGAGATGGATCACTTACCATATGGACACTCTTTCATTCCTATTTCTTAAGGCGACCTTCCATTTCCTCAGTTGATCAGAGTTCTTCAAAAAATTGGGTACCTTTACCATTTGTATCTTCGAGTTCCAAGTGTTTGCCTTAGTTTTCAATCTAATTCGAGTAGTTTCATTGGGGGAACTCATGTGGATTGTTTCCTTCTTGATCTTGATCATCCTATCTTTAGAGGAGGTTCTTTAGCACTGTAGCAATCATCATTCGACAGAGTTTGCAGCTTCTTCATGATTCTATGATGTTCTACATGTTCTTCTTTTTTAGGACATTTCCTTGATTTGGAGGCTTTTTAGTCCTTCAATTGCCTTTGATCTCTTTTTGGAGTGGAGTTTTTCCCATGAGGTTTTCTCTATTTCTTTGCATTATAGAGATCTTTTGTTTGTACATGGGTACCTTACTTGGCCTTATTTGTCAGGACCCATCTTTGCTTTCATGCATCTTTTTCTTAGTGTTTTAGCTACTTCCTAAGTTCATCTTAAGGGGGGGTGTTAGAGTAATAAGTTGTTTCACTTAATTAATTTAATCATATTGGTTAATTAATTCACTTATCACTTTGGTTACTTAAGCTAAACTTAGGCACATTAATACTTAATTATTTATTAATTATTAAGTGTGCACACTAGGGTTTCCCTTTTAGGTTTTACTTTAGGGTTTCTTGATCTCTTTTTATAAGGATTGATCTCTTTGTAACTATTAATAGGAGAATATATGTAGCTTTCATATCTTCTTGAAAGTTTTCTCTTTTCTATAGTTTTTTCTTGTTGAAAAATATTGCATATATTTGTTTGCAGATCTCTTGTGTGGAAGGTGTCTTTGTTTGTTGTTTGATCTTGTGGCTCATGGTTTTGTGCTTGTTTCACAATTCTTACAATAAGCTTCAATGGAACTAAGTTTAGCATAATCTAGATGCATTTCTCTTATTTCAAACTTTGTCTTTGAAGCCACTTCTCTTGTATCTTTTCTTTCTCTATGAACTGTAAGTTCACTTGGATAGTGAGCCTTTCTATAATATATTATAACCAGTTATAACATATTGTGAGTTAATCCTCACTGTGGTTTTTCCCTTTTCGGGTTTTCAACATAAAAATCCTAGTGTTCATGTGTTGTAAATGTTATGAGTTATTTACACTTATATTTATTATGATTTTTAAATATGGTTTGGAAATTGAATGGCTAATAATTGGATGGTTTAGTAGAATATTGATTCACCCCCCCTCTCAATATTTTGTGTGTTCAACAATTATATGACATTTTCTCATTAAAAAATTGCTACTCTCCTTAATCATGCTTCTATTTACTAATGCTTGATCACTCCATAATATATAGTAATTGTTGTCTTAGAATCTATTGTTGCCTTATGATTGCTATATATTCATTAGAATATATATTTACTTGGGAAACTTCATTGATAAAAATATTATCTTTATCTTTACTTCATAACCATGTTTTGAGTTTTCCAACAATCAACTTAAGTATCTCAAGTTTGCAAGCATATGATTTGGCCACCATACAAACAAATGAATTATCATTTCATCACTGAATTTATTTAGATAAAGTCAACCCATTATATAAGCATTGAAAGCAATCTTAAATCTTGGCATTTAAGGATTATGTCAACCACTTCTTAAGTGCATTTTTGCTTCTTAATTACAATTACTTACTCTTTTCAAAATAATCACCACTCTTCCTTGGATTCAAATAAGAGATAATGTATTGGCTATCAAACAAGCTATATAAGACCAAGAGAAAGAAGAAATATTTTAGGTAAAAATGTTGAAAGCTATCTCCAAAATTATTTGAAGATGTAGAGTTTTTGATTAAGGAAAAATAGGTTTTTGAAGGGGCCTCAAAACCCTTTACAACGAGAACAAGATGCAAAAGAAAATACATGGACAATAGGCAACCAACAAAAAATAAAACCTAGTTGTTAAAGAATAAGAAATATCAAACCAATAGCTAAACCATCAACAAAACATTAGCCAAAAAAGCCACAAACACTAGAGGCTACTGAAGTTGATCTGAAATCTTAGCAACATCTAAATTACTAGACGTGGAATTCTCATGCATATCCACCACATCATCCAGCTCTTGAAACAAGATGCCAACCCTTTTCTTGGTCTTACTTCTAGTTCTCACACACAAATCCTCATCCTTGCTCTTCTCCATCATATTTTTTTGACCTTCAACAACAAACTTTTGCACGTTCTCACTAATATCAAGCAGTTTACTAGTCCACTTGTGGGCTTTTTCATTTAGAATAGTGAACCCTTGGGCACTAGAATGGAGAGACTAAATTTAACTTGCACAATGGTACTCATGTCTTCAAATATTTTATTGACTTTCTCCTCAAGGGAAACCAATGTATCCTCATGTTCCCTATCCATTTTAGCAACATCAACCACCACCTTATCAAGGACAATATTCATAGTTTTAACCCTACTGTGCACAATCCATTCCTTTTTTTGCTATTAACCTAACTAACACTAATATTGTACAATTTTGAAGTTGATTTCTTTGACCTTCTAAAGAAGCCATTTGAACATAGAGAGGATATTTCCCACACCATCCTCGACTATTCTAACCATAACACCCATGTTAATCTTGTCCCAATTGAGAGAATCTTCCATATCCAACCTCCCAAGTTGGTCCTTAGACACCCTGCCTTTACCCTTCAAAACACCACTATCAGGACAATGATCTAGATTGACCACTTCAACCTCAACCTCTACCTTCTTGGATTTAACAATGGTGTCATCCAACAAATCTAGCTAACCCTTCCCATCTTAGCAACATCTTGCTCATTACCCTGACCATTAGGAGTAGAAAACCCTGACTGATTAGGGGAATTGTCCCCAATTCCTTTTCCCCTTCCCTTGCCAGGTTTTTACCTTTCTTGTGAGCTAGCTTCACCTCATTTTAACCCCCTTTCTTCCCCTTACCCACACTCTTAATACTGGGTGAATCAACCTCCTTCATGTCCACATCTATATTGTACCCATCCAATCAAGAATGAGAAACCTCAAATTTAGGGTTCTTCATCAAATTCTTACCACTAGCTTTCTTCGAGATTGAAATCTCCTCTAAAGACCCTGCCTCCTCATCTCCTTCCCACTCCTCAGTAGAATCCCTTGTTTCATAGCCAGGAAGGGAACCCTTGCCTTTATGCCCATTAAAGATCTTAGAAATTTTAGGAACATATTTTTATTTCACAAATTACATAATTAGGAGCATGAGCCCCTCATGTAAAATGGATTTATTAAGATTTATTTTTTTCTCCTCAATACCATTTTCCAATGATAACAACAAATAGAAGGGAAAGGAAATCAAATTATTGTGTGCCTAATATGGTTTAATAGTGTGAAATGGTAACCATAGACAACAAAGAATCTACCATATAAGGTAAAATACCTCATGATAACCAAGGCAACATCCCTCCATAGGGTCTTGATGGAGAAGCAATCATACCCACCACATCCCATACTCCTAAGCTTAACCCACTCTTTTTGCTTGAAAACATTGGCTAGAGCACACTTCAAGGCCAAATGATCCTTGTAGAATTGCTTCCCCTTAGTAGGTAACCTGATCACTTCAGAAATAAATTCCTTCATGATGTTCACCTCCACAACTTTAATACACAACACAAAATTGTTCCATCCCTTAAAAAAATCCTTGGTGATCTTCAAATCAAAACCATGAAGCTTAAGAAGATAAGGGAACACTCCCCCCTTCTCCAAGATCTCCTATACCACAACATTGCCTCTAAACTCATCGCAAGTTATAGGTTCTTGTCTACAATGATCACCCCCCATGGTAGCAGGAGCACCCCACACCTTCGTCTTCTCCTTTGTCTAGTTCATAGAAAAAATAAGGAGAAAGATCCATCTATACAAAGGAATAAGGCCCCCATAATCCATGTGAATTTGACAACATGAGGACTCCAAGAAATAATGATCACATCCTTTGGCTCATTACCACAAGATTTGTAATTTTTAAATGGCCAGGTGCTTAACTCCATACATATAATCCAAATAGGTAGGAGATAAAACCAAAATAAATATCCTTTACCTCCCAAAAGGACCACCAACTTGACATAATCTTTGATCATGATTAATTATGCTCTAAATATTAATGAGGATTACATCATGAGACTGCCAACACTTATGAGAAGAAACCCCCACATTTGCAAAGCCATCAGCTAAGGAATTTTCTTCACAAAAAACATGTGACACAAGGAAGTCATCAAAAGAGCTTAGAAGGGCTAAATAATCCTCGATGATATGAAAATTGGACCAAGAGGGAGGATGAATCCTCTTTAAACAATTAACAATGTTAAGTGAATCACCTTCCAACCATATTTTCCTAACCCCAACCTCTTTTGCAAGAAGGACATGATAGGCTATTGATGCCTTTGTGAAATGGTTTGTCTAGGTTTCCAAAGGGAGAACCACTATAGAGACAAACCTATCATGATAATCATGTAACACTCCCCACAACCAATAGGTCCCAAATTAACCTTAATCTCACCATCAAAGTTAATTTTGAAGCAACCTTGAGGAGGAGATTTCTAGAACACTCCCTCCCTAGAAGATACTGTAAGAGATTCCAATTATTTGAATATTAAAGAATTGATTGACTTAGAAATAAATGGTCTAGAAGAATATTTTGAGTATGAATAAACCGTAAATCTTGATAGGGATATATTTTATAAGATTAAATTGAAATGGCATGCTACTATTTGTGGAAAGAAGTATAATTGGAAAAAATAGAAGAGGGAGATAAAAGGTAACATGATAGGATAATATGGTGACCAAACTAAAGAATCAATTCATACCCATTGATAATGAGTTAGAATTGTTGAAAATATTACATTTAATTTGAGATAGAAGGAGAAGACTATGAAGGAATATATTGAAGATTTTTATAAGATCATTACTATGATTGGAAATAATGAATCAAGTAAGGAAAAGGTTGCAAGATACATAATTGATTGAGAGGGACTATTTAGGAGGAGCTAAGCCTGGTGAGATAATACAATAGAAGAGGAATATCAAATTGCACTAAAAGTGGAAGAGAATTTGAACAAAAGATTTTAAATCAATCAAAACTAATAGAGGGAAAGAGGAGGAATATTCCAAAGAAGTCTACCAAGAGGGAGTAAAAATAAACACTAAAATGATAGTAATTCATACTATATTTAAAAAGAGTCCAATAATTTATGATGTAATGAAAAAAATAATGGTTATCAAAGAGGTAGAGGAAAATATGGTAGAGGCAATGGAAATATTTTAGCTCAAAACTTATTTTAGGTGTGGAGCAAAAGACCATGGAGCATATGAATGTTCCCAAAATCCAAGATACATTATTAGGAAACTTGAAGATAGTGCAAGAGTTGAATATGCTAATGAAGAGTTAAAAGGGACACAAGGCCTAGTAGATGAACCAAAAAAGGTGAGTCATTGATCATGAAAATATTTTTGTTGAAAGTAAATGTATGGAAGACTAAATTTAAGGCAAATGAAGGACTATACAAATGATAAATTATGCCCTTTGGGTTGATTTATACACCTAGTATATTTATGCGGTTGATGAATAAAATTTTGAACCATTATTTAGGTAATTTTGTGATAGACAAGTAGGAGGTATTTTTCATAACATGTCAAATTGCGATATTGCTATCAGGATTCAACTATGTATTTTTATCGGTCAAACTCATTGGCCCATGGTTCATGGGTAGTGGTTCACAAGAACCCATCTCTCATGAAAATGAATGGTACACTTAGCACTCATTGCATCTAGGTGATGCTCATAGAGGTGAAGCACTGGGCCTTCTCAGGAGATCACCCATACTGGTACTACTCCAGCCCAAGCGTGCTTAACCATAGAGTTTTCCCCAAGGTTAAGCCCACTTAGCTTAGCTTGCAAATGGGGTTGCAAGCTAAGTGGGATTAACCTTGGGGAAAGCTCTGTGGTTAAGCACGCTTGGACTGGAGTAGTACTAGGATGGGTGACTCCCAAGAAGGCCCAGTGCTTCACCTTTGCGAGCATCGCCTAAATAAAATGAGTGCTAAGTGGACCATTCATTGTCATGAAAGATGGGTTCTTGTGAACCACTACTTATGAACCATGGGTCAATGAGTTTGACCCATAAAACTACATGGTTGAATCCTAATAGCAATATCACAAGTTTGTGATAGTTTATTTAGATGATATACTAATTTTAAATCAAATTCAAGACATCTAGAGCATATTATATTGTTATTAAAGAGGTGGAAATAAGTGAAATTTTTATCAATGTGAAGAAATCTAGTTTCAAAAATTCAAAATTAGTATACTTTGGATTTATAATCTCAACTAAAGGTTTGAATATGGACATGGAGAAGTAAGAGCAAATATATAATGGTTTACACTAGTGAATATTGAAGAGGTAAGATATTTTCATGGACTAGCTAGTTTCTATAGGAAGTTTGTTAGAAATTTTAGAGGTATTTGTGCACCAATAACTAAGACAATGACAAGGGACAAGAAAGAATTAAAATTGACATAAAGAGTAAATCTAAGATTTAAATTATTAAAGAATAAGGTGATAAAACAACTAGTACTACATTACTAGATTTTGACAAGGTATTCCAAGTTGATTGTGATGCAAGTGGAAATGTAATAGGAGTACTATTGAGTCAAGATGGTAAAATAATAGCTCATTTCAAAGTGTGGATTTGAATTATTCAAGGGGGGATATTTAGTTTATGATTATGAATTTTATGACATAATCCAAGAATTGAAGAAGTAGAAATATTACTTGTTATCTAAGGAATTTGTTTTATGCATAGAGCATCAAGCATTAAGATATTTGAATAAATGACATAATTTGAATTAGAAACATGTGAGATGAGTTGAGTTTATGCTAAGTTATTATTTTGTATTGAAACACGGGAGTGGGAAGTCAAATAAGGTTTACTGACAAAAATGAGATGATTTTAGAAAATAAAATATTTTATTAAGTTAATCTTAATTTATTGGTGTAGATAGGGTTTCAAATTCAAGGAATATGTATGAATAAATAATAGCAACCACAAAATTGTCTATCCAAGCAATAAAGACCCTAATCCAACAATGAAGTACAAATGAATATAGAAACATAAATAATAAAGGAATACAACATCAATTCCTCTGCCATAATTGAATCACCTCAATTGCTCTTCTCCATTTTGCTTTATTTGTTCTCATATATGTAGTATGCAATATACTCAATGAGCTCGGTGTTGACAATTGATAGCTTGATCTCTTGATAGCAAAACTTCAAAGATTGTGGTTAACCTTGAAATAAAAATGATGGCTTGCTTTTATAGAAATTCCAATTCAAATGAAGGGCTAAGATTAGATGATGATGTATGATGATCAATGAATGAGATTGATTGAGACAAGGATAAGGATGAATGAACCAAAACTCAAGAAAGTGGTTGAGATTTAGGGCTTAGCTAAGAAGAAATTCAAATTAAATAATGACAATTATTTAATTTAGGAGGGAAAGTGAATAATTAAATAATTAAAAATAATTATTTAATTATAGAAGAAAGGTGGAGTTTTAAATATTAAATAATTATAAATGATTATTTAATGAGGGAAAGAGGAAAATGAAAAATAATTAAATAATTGAAAACAATTATTTCATTATGAAGATAAGAATAGGATAAATAATTAAATAAATAAAAAATTATATAGTTATGGATAGAAAAGGCCAATGAATAACAAAATAATTATTTAATTATAGAAGAATGGAAATAGATAATTAAATAAATAAAATTTATTTAATTATGAGGAGTCAAGGGGCTACTAGTGACGTAATTTAAACAAAATCGATATTTATTTAAATTAATCAAAGAAAGAATAGGATAAGGTGACTTAATTAAATAATTAAGAATTATTTAATTAATAGAGGAAAAAAACATTAGAGAATAATTAAATAATTAAAGTTACTTAATTATGCAAGGATAAAGGCCAATTAGTGATAAGATGTTGCTTGCAGGCTTGGGACATTTTTCAGTGTCTACATTTTGCCCCTCTTTGACATAATGTGATTTTGAGCATTGTGCCAAAGAATAATCATGAAAATTTAGTCTAGGATATGCCCCATTGTGCCCCTAGAAAACACATGATATGATGATTCCCCCTCAAAAAATTCCAAAAAAATTGGCAAATTTATCGATAAGCTCATTCGATAGGTACAAATGCATTGGCGATGAAATACTAGACTCAAAAGTCAATCTAGGGTCTGATATTTGGGTTCAAATACAAAACTTGATGTGGCCAATTATGAAGGTAGGGGCCCATTATGTCAAATTAGGTTATAAATTTTCCCTAAGGGTGAAAATAGGTCATTTGTGCATTTTTACTATAAGAGATTAGGAGCTTTGGTTTAGGATTTCCTGCAAAGCTACTGTCAAAATGTCACTTGTACCAGTATTTGCACACCACGGTATCAAGTACAAACATATGGACACGAGGAGGGCTTAGGAATGATGGTATTTATCCAAACCTTACTTTGTGATTTTATCATTTTTGTGTATATTTTAGGGCATAAAGAAGGGAAAATAGATGCAGTGTAGTTTCTACACCACAATTGTTATAGTGTTCATCGCAAATATAACACGATTCATTGTAACTATTGCAGTGCGACACAATTCACTTAGATAAAAACTGGGTCAAAATCAGCTTGCAACTATAAATTACATCATAATTATTGTGGTGCGAAGCATTTGCAAAATGGAATGATGCAACTACCAAAGTAGGACACAATTGAATGACAGAATGACAAATTTGCAAAATGGCACCACAACTGACATGTGTGATGTATATGAAGGGTAGAATGATGCATCTGACCAATGGGAAAATTTAAGAAGTTTTTGGCAAAATTTTAGATATATGCTAGGTCATATAGGCTAACTTAGATGTTGTGATTAACATGACATGCCTTTTAGTGGATGCAGGTGAGATTAGACCTGATATATATGTGCAAGATCTAAACAAGTTCCTTCACCCCTTCAAGATCATCTGGTCATGGAGAAGCGAGATACATCGACTGCCTTAGGACTCTATCATGTGACATTCATGCCTATGGTGTGGGATAACTAAGGCATACTAACAACGTTGGTAGAGAGATGGCATGCATACACTAACTCTTTCCATCTACTGATTGGTGAGGCTACTATGATATTGGAGGATGTGTGGAGGATTCTATGACTTCCCATCCATGGAGAGTGGGTGGTATATGACACTAGGAGGGGATTGGAAGCCATACAATGAGTCTTTGAGATAGATTCCCAGTAGAGCTTAGGGTAGAGGATTATGAGATCAGGTGGGACACCCTAGCTAATAGGTATGAGAGGGTTATTGTGGTGTTCAATGATCAGAGGACATGGATTTCCAGTGGGATGGAGGGAGATGCTTGATGGGATGATGATGGAGGATATGGTATATGTATGGGGACCCTTTTACTAGTGATTTTATATTTCTAGTTGCATGATGTAGCTTATAGGGATGGTCAGAGCAGTAGTTGCAGGATGACACTCTTGATGGTGTGGGTATGGGAGCACATTGCAGTGTTTTGACTACTAGTTGATAGATACATAGCTCTTGGACTACCATATGCATATATTTATGGAGAAGCAATTACATAGATTAGATTAGGGGATGTTAGGTATTGGCGACATGCTATTGACATAATGGATGGATTCACCTAGAGACCTTACAAGGATTACCTTGAGTGGGATGAGGATGTAGAGCACCTAACATATTGTAGATATACATGTTATTTGATTGGACAAATGTCGATGACTTAGCACATCATAGAGAGGAACCTACTAGAGAGGGTATTATGGTAGTTCAATGAGCGGTAGGGATTTCTAGCAGGGGTAGCATAGTTTTCTAGGTTAGCTAGAGAGGTCTCCCAATAGGGGCTAATGATCAGTGTACAAGTAAACTTGCAACCCATTCAATGGGGAGCAATGACCAATGTGGCCGATGTGGAGACTACTCTTGAGTATGATGTGTGGTGTGTGGTGTATAGACCCACACCATTTACAGATCCTGATTAGCTAGTGCCTGTGGAGAGGATTGGTAGGGACCAATGAGGTAGACTATGAGGCAGAGGCCAAGGTATAGGTGATGGAGATGGAGATGGGGATAGGGATAATGGTGATGGTTGAGATAGGGGTAGCCGAGGAGACAAAGGTCAAGGTAGAGATGGGAGGGGTTGGGGTTAGGATGATCAAGGTTAGCATGGGAGAGTAGGATTAACTTCATGAGCAACACAAAGGGTGCCCCAGCGAATGCCACCCATGTGTGAGGAGGGGGAGTAGATGGAGGTGGAGATGGAGGAGGTGAGAGTAGAGGAGGTAGTGGGAGATGTGGGTGAGGAGGTAGTGGTCAGAGAGTTCATAGTGGAGGAGGTTGACGAGGAGGATGTTGTAGAGGAGGCCACCTAAGATGTAGTGATCATAGAGGAGGGGATGCATGTTGTATCGACTAGGGAGATTATTATGGATGTCATGGAGGAGGAGGCGGAGGATGCGAGGAAGGGTCCCTAGGAACATATACAAGCATTTTAGGCTTAGGTACAGGCTTTACAAGCATAGGTAGCACAAATCCCCATCCTACAAGGTCAGGTGTAGGCTTTGACAGCTAAGATAGACCAAGTAGCGATACAGGAACAAAGGGAAGACCAAAGATGCGTAGACTTTATTTCAACTATAAATGGATTGGCTACGACATTTGTAGATACCATGTACAAAACAAGCAGGGAGGCATAATATTATAGAGATATATATGAGAAATTCATGCCAAAGACTACCAAAGAGTCAAGCTTCTAAATTCAAAGCAGGATTCTAGGACACATTCATGGAGGACTCAGAGCAATGACAAAATTTTGTAGTAGCAAAGATCAAGATCCTATGATAGGCCATTTGGGTCAGGGGAGGAGGGTGGCATAGGCTAGGCCTATTTTTTTTCTTATGGATTCAGACACTTATGTTTTTGGTCGAGCATGTGAGCTCCATTTTTGAGATACATCATGACATTATACCATGACACCATTTTTTGATACACCATGACATTGTACTGTGTCAAAGATCCTATGTTTGATGAAAAAAATTATGTTTATTGGAAAGCTAGAATGGAATCATTTCTTCTCTCTCTTAGATTTGGAGTCTGGAAATTAGTTGAAAAAGGATATACTATTCCTACTAATGGTTCAACAAGTGATGATGAGATCAAGGAATATGAGAAAAATGGTAAAGCAAGGAATTCTATCTTGAGTGGTCTTTTTGATTCTAAACTTGGAAAGGGGATAAGCCTCAAAATTGCTAAAGAGATCTGGACAAAGTTGGAGAGCATTTATGAAGGAGATGATAAGGTCACGCAAGCAAAGATGCAAAACTACAAAGCCAAATTTGAAAACCTAAGGATGTCAGAAGATGAAGATATTAATGCCATCAATGGTCTTAGTGGTAAGCTAGAAGAAAGTGAAGTTGTGAAAAAAGTACTAAGATCTCTTCCTAAATCTTATAGTTCTAAAGTTTTTGCTATTGAGGAAGCTCATAATTTAGATCAATATTCTAGAGATTAGATGTCTGGTGCTTTAATTCCTTTAGTTGAGAGAGTTTGGTCAAGATGCCACAAAGAAAGAAACTAACTTTAAAGTTAGTAGAGCAGAAAAGGATGATATATAACTTTAAAGTTAGTAGAGCAGAAAAGGATGATATACCTATTGAGGAGTGAAACAATTTTTGATTACATCTTCTTCATAGTCAATATGGTGAGTAACCATAGCCTTGGTAAGGATGGTGCATCTTACAAAATTCATGTGACCCTCAAGGTCAAAAGCTCTTTCCTTTGCAGAATGTAAAGAGTACCTTGATTTTAGATAATTATAAAACTCTTCAAGTGTAGCAAATCCCACTGATAATTCTCAACATGTTGTCAAATTGGGTAGAAATATAACCTTCCTTTGTTTACTCATGACATCCTTTTCCATCAATAGAATCTTCCACATGAACTCTAAAAATGATAATCGAAGGGGGATGAACTTTGGCAGTATATGTGGGGCCTGTGGGAATCCATAAATCCTGATTATTGTGGTATTTGGTAGAAAAGACCAATCACAGAAGTTATGAGTATGGCCCTACTTAGGTTTCAAAGCCAAAGGTCTTAACAATTGTAGCACAAGTATGTGTAGTCTTGGTGGTTGGTGACCAAGAACTCTCATAATTTTGTACATAAAGTCATCATGGAATATCACATAATTTGAATTCTTAAATCTATTGACACATATATAACACCATAGTTGCACTAGCAGCAAATACCCCTGCTTGTTAATCTGACCCAAACACATACTTTTGGTCCATCTATCTTTATTCTGGTATAATATTAGGTGGCACAACAAAGAATATTGCCTGAATGTTATGGGGGCTCTATTTTCCCTGACTTGTAGAAATGCTTCATGCAATGCTTTGTCAAGATATGAGGCAAAATCATATTCAATGTTTGTCTCAGGGTTTTGGATCCTCATAGCCATCATCATTAAACTAATTGGAGTTCACTCTTATGCATCTATCTGAAGTACTTGTTAGAGAGAAAAGTAGGTTTTCTTCAAATAGAATTGGAAATATGAGACTTCAAATGGTTCAGTAGCAAAAGGGGATATAGGAATCACCCTGTTGTTCACACCCCTTTTCATATAAATGGGGACTTCATCACTTATATAGGTTTTCCTCAATCTATTATATTCTTCTTTACTTCTTTACAAATCAATTTTAGTCAAGGATTATTTGTTTAGGTCAAAACATTCAATGATGGCTGCTTTAGTCAACACAACTAACGGTGAACCATCTGGAAATCTCACAAACCTAGTAGCAAGATGATAACTCTAAGCCGATACTCTAATGAACTCTACATTTATAAAAAAAATTGGGACGATTAACTTGGTGAAATCTAATGCCCATGGATTTGACACTAGAATCTTGCCCTCCCTTTTTTCATAAAAGCACCAAAATAGTTCCCATCCGGAGATAGGGATAAGGGAATCTCTACAACTGTGAGCCACATCATTAAAAACATTCTTAAATCCTCTCTCAATTGATTTAGGGAGTATATCCATGATAGAATGGTGTAAGGACCTATTTTTAACCTTAGATTCTTCCTTTTTAGTTTCAGGTTCTTTCTTCTTGGGAAACATGATGTCCTTTTTAGTTTCAAGTTCTTTCTTCTTGGGCGACATGATGTTTAACTATCTTACTCTCCTAGTGTATCTAAAATGCAAAATTCTAAATAATCTTGTACTTGTAAAACTTAATTCACAGTTTAACTATCTTACTTCTCCTATACTTCTAAAACTCAAAATTCCAAAAAATGTTGAACTCGTAAAACTTAATTCACAAGAGTTTAGTGTACTTACCCAAGTTACAATGGTTGCAAAGCTTAACCTCCTTGAACTGCTAGCTCCCCACACGATAATTTTTGCAAATGAGTGCAAAGAGAATGTTGAATTATTGGTTTAATGGATTTTGAGCTCAATCATGTCAACAATGATATCAACCTTACGCCAAATATTTTGCTCATAGTTCAAGTTTGAACATGGACCATTAATTTTACAAGATCAGATAGTTGATGTGATTTGTGCATTTAATACTGCTTTATTTCCACCACTTTATATAATTTCTACAAGATAGAGGGGTATAAATTTCTATACTACATGCTTTTTTACATTTCACCATGGGGTAGTGAGATCCTTACCTCTATATCGCAAGCTTGAATTAATTAACCCATGGTACTGCAATTTACATTAATATTCACATATGGCTTATTGTCATACCACATGCTTCATCACATCCTTCTACGATATAGTGGTTCATACCATCCTACTGCATGCCTATTTGATCTTCCTTGTAGGATGGTGGGTTATTCCCTGCTATACTGCACCCTTCATTTTTCCTTTTCACAGTATGGCAGTTTATGATGTATTTAAATTCTCCCATATTACCCAACCACATCCTCATCATAATACTTCTGCGGTATGGTGATAAATATCTTCATGTTGCATGTTACATACCACCAGCTCGCCAAGGGTTCAAATTATTGTTGAGGGATCACATTAATAGGCTGCTAAGAGATTTGGAATGTTTTTAGCTGGACATGTTTTTGCTTAAGTTTATATATGATGAATTTTTGTCTTTGGCTTTGTATAGGTCTTTCAGTGTCAGTATAACCTAAAAAAGTTATATGTTTAGTAAAAAATAAAAAGGAATATAAGGGTCAAAGCTTAGGTCATGGAGCTCAAGGTTGATTGTGATGATGAAACTAGGCAAAAATTTAAGGTTCTAACACACTTCATGATGAACTAGACTATGTTTTTCCTTCATCTTGCATGTGTTATGTTTTTATGAGTTCTCTTGTGAATATATCCCTAAGGAAAATTTGTTTGATACCTGTAATTGTAAATATCTTCTTGGTTTTTTACTACAAATTATTTTTAATCTATAAGCTGAATTCTATTTTAAGTTTCCATTTGTAGTTATCAACAGATTGGAAAGTCAACAATTATCAACTTATGAACTCAATAAATTTTTACTGATTCAAGTTACTAATTTATACATTATTGTTTATTTGGACTTCAAGAAATGAATACAAGGACTATAAGGCACACATTAGATGAAAGTGATCATAATGTTCAAATTCTAGAGATAGAATATGAGTGTGCACGTACTGAAAAAGTGGCCAAGAATAATGAATATTTTTTGAGTCTTGGTTTGAAAAGGCAAGTTGTAAATCCACAAAGTAGTATATTATTTTTTTAGTAATGTTTAATCAAATTTAATAGGCAAGAGCTTTATGTATATAAGACATAATATGATTTTTTTTTGTTTTATAGGTAACAAAAAAGGTGCAAAGAAAATGTGGAGAAAAAACTAAAGAAAAAAAAAATACAGTGTTGCCATCTCGTATAAGCCAATGCTTTTATAATTCAACAAATGCAGTTGGTGAAAATGATAGTTGTGATGATCTGCAACTTGGTATAGCACATGGCGATGTGCAACCTGATGTAACACAAGGTGATTTGCAAATTGATATAGCACATGGTGATGTGTATCCTGATATAGCACATGGCGATGTGCAACATTGTGATGATCTCTTAGGACTAAGTCTAAGAGAGATTATTGAAAAACATCAAGGAAAAAGAACATTAGGTTTGTAGATGCTTTTTTCAACATTAAAGGATGTGTTTAATGATGTGGAATCCATGGAGATGGATACTGATCTACCTACTCATGCCACAACTGATGTGGCCTAGGAGCATGAAGTTCTGGTTAATGAAAGTCATGGAGAGAGACCGCTTGCATTTTTTGTGCCTCAGAGTGTACCTGTTGCATCTAGAACTTTTGATGGAACTATTTGATCAACCAAAAATACTAGTAGTGGTAATTTAATAGAAGATGTGGATGCTTTTGTGAAAAGACAAATATTGAAACAAGATTTGTATAGATCTACTTAGAGGAATGCAAAAGAAAGAAAATTGGAAGGTAAGAAGCCATTCTTGCTTGAGGTATTGAGAGATGGTGATCCCATTGGACCAAATGCTACAAACTGGGCCACGAGTTGGGCGTAAGATGTAGAGCCCATTTAGATATTTACAAATCAAATTTTGCAGAGCAATATCCATGAGCTATGGAAAATGCTTTTGAGACTATTGGTGGAAAAATCTCTAGAAAATATTACAAGAAAAGGATGAGAGTTTTGATGAACACTTATAGATACAGTTGCATAAAAACAATCACGCTAGGAAAAGAGAGATTCAACTCTAGTCTATCTCCCAAAGAGTGGGAGGCATTAAGAGAAAGTATGCATTTCAAAGAATATTTGGTAAAGTGTGACAAAGGCCAGAGAGCAAGAGATAATGTGGGGGATGGATATACATTTGGCCAAGGTGGGTTGCACACCAAAATGGAAAAATTTGCAGTAAGTGTATGGATTTTTGGTTCAATTTCCATTGTGTTAATTATTTTAATTTTTGTTAATATGATTGTTTGTTTTGTCTTGGGGCATTGATGACAACTTTGGCATCAATGACACCATCATTAGTGACATTTTTGTTCTTTGCCCATGTGTGAGCTTTTTTGTTATAACTAGTTGATGGGTGGTTGTCTTGATAAGTAGGTGTCCCCCCTTGTGTGATAAGGGCTCTTTTGATGTTGAGTGCCTTGGGGATCAACTAGTCATATGTGGTGATGCATTGCATTTTTAGATGGGAGGACAAGGCTCCTTCAAGATTAGCGATGATAGTACAAATTTGTTGCTCTTTTGGCATAGTCCACTTGCTTCTATTGGCCTTGGATTGCCATCATTGTAAGAAGGATGTGAATGTTTCCCCCTTAGCTTATTCGAGAGCGGAGAGTTCTTCTAGACTTACATCCATGCCTATGTTGAATGTGTAGTTATGTATGAATGCGTCCATAATTTATTGGAACTTTTTTAATTATGGGAGGAAGGTGAGAGAACCATTCCATTGTTGGTCTAGCCAGACTCTAAGGAATAGATGCATTAGATATGCGTCATTATATGCAACTTCCATATAATGTACTTCGAATTCCTTAATGTGATCTTCAGGATTACCCATCCCATGATATTTATCAAATTTAGGTATCTCAAACCCCTTTCCATTGCAATGCTTCTATCAAATGGATAAGGGCAAAAATTGCTTGGCATTTTCGTTGTTTTTCTAGATTGGAGATCTAACACTTGCGAAAGCAATTTGATTTGTGTAGACACATCATTTTGTGGATCGGGTTGTGAGATGAATGTGTTTTGGGGTGGTTTGACCATTTGAGTGGCAGGTGGGGTGTTTTGCATGTTTGTGGGAGGTTGTTGCAAGCTTTGTTGTGCAATCAATGCTTGTTGGTATGCCTGCATTGCTGCTATGCCAACAATGCTTGTTGTTGTTCTTACTATTGTTGGGCCAACAATGCTTGTTGTTGGGCTAGTTGTTGAGATGCTTCTTGTTGCACTTGGTATTGTTGCAAAGCTTGCTAATATGCTTGTTTCTAAGCTACTTGATATTGTGCTTGTGCTTGTGCTTGTTGGGATTGATATTGGGATTGTTCCTAAGCTTGAGATTGTTGGGTAACTTGTGCAGTCTAGGCAGCTTGGGTGGCTTGTTGTTGTTACAATAAAGCTTGGGCTTGGGCAGCCTGGTGCTTGTTGCACGGCTTGCTATGTTTGCACTTGTTGGGCGGCTAGTTGTGTAGCTTGTGTAGCTTGTTGATTTTGAAATTGTTGAAGTGCCTTTTGATAGGCTTGTTGGGAAGCTTGGAATGTGATACTGTATTGATTTTCCATGTTTGCTTTCGGTGGTGGAGGTGGAGGATTTGGAATGGTGTGAGATGTTGTGATGAGAGTTTGTTGAGGTTCGATTGGATTTATGAGAAGGGGTTGTGTGGTAGATGGTGTGGTGGATATGCTAGGTCCTTGGGAGACCACATTTATAGATGGTGCAGTGATTGATTGTGTTTGGATTGGTGCCACCTGGTGTTACGATATCGGTGGCATGATCAAAGGATTTGGTATGTTGATTTGATTCATGACTGGAGGATTGCTTTGATTTTGTAAAGGGGGTTGCCCTAAACTGATAATTGGTGTGGATGTCAATGGAAAAGGGGGAAATGGTGGGAAGATAGGTGGTGTGTTTCCTTGATAAAGTGATTATGAGGGATCAAAGATTCCCCCTTGTCCACATTGTCCCCCTTGTCCTTGTGAAGTCATGGGGAGAGAGACTTGTGTTAAGGGAATATGTTGGTGTTGTAGAGAACGTGGATGGATTGTTGGTGTCATGAAAGACAAACAAAACATATGGGTGTTTTGGATCTCAAGCTGACTATGGGTTGAAATTGACATTGTATTTTAGGTGGAAAATAGTAATAGAGAAGTAGGTGTAGAAGATATTTTCAATTATATGGCAACACTAGATTCTAGTAAATCTAAGAGTAGGATGAAGTAGAAATCTAGTTTGTCAAAAAAGATTTCACAACCATCTTTTTAATGCCCAGTAGGAGCATCTGTATATCATGTAAACTCATATGAACTAGGGTACCAAAAGGTAATGAGTTGCATATTAGGTCTCAGTCAACAAGTTACTAGTTGGTTGAAACCGTTAACCCTATGGTTTTTGCATGGAATGAGCATAAATCTATGGATTCAGATGAGGTAAGAGGCTCTATTGATCTCATTTCTTCTTGTTTGGAAGTTTTATATACAAAATCTTCTTAATATGTAGATTATTGAAATCTGAGTTGGAGTGCTCTAGAAAATGTTCTTTTGGAAAATTTTATAGCTTGCATTCT
>VDFB02006206.1:0-48529 GCA_007258455.2 Sequoia sempervirens | reverse complement strand
ATCTTCTTCCATAAAAATAGGTGCATCAGCCTAGTTTCAGAACTTTTTGATGCTTTAGCAATTTCTGCTTTTTGTAATTTAGGGATTTTTAAAGAGCTTTAGCAATTTTTACAAAAGGCAATTGAAATTAACATTTTTTATAATTTTGCAATTTTGAAAATTGTAATTCCTACTGCAAATCCCGAAATGCATTTTTTGAGCTAGAAACCCGAAATGTGAGTGAAGGAGAAACTTGTAACTTTTGTGGAAAATGACAATGGAAGTGGATGGATGAAAATGAAAGGCGAGTTGGATAATGAAGAATAAATATTGATGGGATGAAGGGAGACAAAAGACACATGGTCTATGAAAGGTTTATGGCGAATGGAAAATGCATATTTAATGAAAACGAGTTAAATAACAGTGAGAACACAAAAATAACAAAGAAAACGTGTTTGCAACATAAAAAACGAATGCTAATGAATTTTGACCAAAAGAAATGACTGTGTAAAAACGCGTATAAATGTTGAAAGAAAACGCATTTTAAATACATTTCAAAACGAAAATAATGACAGATCAAATACGATGGAAAAGAAAGAAACGCGTTTTTCAGAAAGGCAAATAAAAAACAGAAACATATATTCAAAGATTTCATGAATGAAGGAATGAATGAAAGATAAAAACGTTTAGTATTAAAGAAAAACGCGTTTTTGTGAAAAAAGGTATGACGTTTTTGTATAAAACAGTAAAACGTGTGAAGATGAAGAGAAACGCGTTTTTTGCAAGATATAAACAAAAAACGTTGGACGAAAACCCTAGGCGCGGGAATGGCATCGAATTTTTTGGAGTCTTTGGCAATGTAAAATGACATCAAAACATAAAACCGGGGTTTTAGGAAGTCATACGCATTTTAACTTTGCAAAATCGGTTTTGTTTTTGAATCATTTAGCAATGAATCGGGCTTTTTAGACTTCAACGCAATTTAACTTTTGTCAAAAATGAAGACTTCAAACAAATTCGGGTTTTTTGTAAAACACTTTTAGCAAATTCGGGTCTTTTTAAAGAAGTAGCAATTTTGCATAAAGGAAATCGGACTTTTAAAGCCACATAGCAATTTTGCTTTTTGTCAAAACATGAAAGACTTAGCAAAAATTCGGACTTTTGAGTGACTTAAGCAATTTCGGGATTTTTAAACACTTTAGCAATTTGCTTCCAAGTCAAAATTTCCCTATTTGCTGAGTTACTTCAAAAACCCGAAATTGGTCAAAAAGACACTAAAAACAACTCAGAAATTGACGAAAACGGAAACGAAAGAAGGAAAAAGAGTAGCCCAAAGGTTAATAAACCTAAAACAGAGATTTGCCACTCTTTGCACCTCGTAATACGTGCCATAGAGAAGAAAACCTTCAATTTAAATCAAAAATTTTGATTAGTTGTCTTGATTTTTAACAAGTCAAAAATCTGGGACAACAGCTGGCTCCGACTGGGGAACTGCCTTCGAAAACGAAGGTAGTAGAATCCAGAATCTGCAAGTGCCTTAGTATCCATTGGGTTACGGAGTCAATCAACAAAGACAGAAAATGACAAGAAGGATGACACGACTGACACAAAACAAGCCTACGAAAACATGACACAAAAATTGTGCAAATGCACTTATTGAAAAGATAAAAACCTACCTAATTGAAACTAGCCAAAAATAGAAGCTTCTCAAACGAAACCATTAACTGGTTCTGCAAAATAGCTGCCCTTTTGCAACAATTTACAGTATCTTGCATGGTCACAAGCAACTTTGTATAGATGAAGCATGGACAAAGGTATTAGAACTTGATGCAATACTCCTTGGAAAAGATGAACAAATTCGCTGTTCTCTTGAAATGAATCATTTGTACTGCTGCTCTTAAATGGATTTTTGAAACCAGACTTCTCTTGTTCAGCTGCAACTGCTTCTTTGACTTCTTTTTGAAATTTATCTTCATGTTCAGGTACAAGTGAAACCTCTGATTTCTCACTGGTTTCCAACCAAGCAAGATGTCTTATGGGGCATCCCCTTAATCGAACAAAAATTGAATTCTTCTTGTTGGTTCTATCTTTACTAGCTGCTTTTTCAACCACATCCTCATGCTGAGAGGAATGAATTTCCTCATGCAATCCAAGTGAAAACATGGCTGCTTTTCTTCCTTCATTATGTTGTTCATAAATTTCAAAATTAGGAGAGTTCTCATCAAGACTTAAGCAAAACTCTTCTATGATGTTTATGAAGTGATCTTCAAGTTTTGGGGTAGATCTCTTATGCATAACATGTTCTATTTCATCCTTAGAAGAACTTTCTTGAGAACCTGAATAAAAATTAAAACTTCCAGCTTGGAAAATAGACTCTTGATTTTCTGACTTATGGGATACTGGTTTGGTATCAAAGCTTGAACAAAAAGATTCCATCTCATCCCAAAACTTATCCTCTTCAATATCTTCTTCGCTCTTTTGAATAGGAAGGCTGAACTTTGCTTCATGACAACTTTGCTCTTTATGTTCTAAAACTGTTGTTGATGCTACTTTGAGTAGGTTTTCTTCATCTTTCTCCACAAAAGAGGGCAATTCATCAAACCAAACTACAGGGACAACATTTTTATCTTCGTAAACTATCTTTTCACATCCCATGACGTGATTGTCCTCCTTCATCAACACCTTTGAAAGATGGTCTTCAACCTCTTGTGTATTCTTCATGATATCTGATATGGTCTTTTCTTTTTGTTCAACAACTTTCTGGAACTGCATAAACCAGATATGAGAGTCGCCAGCTATGTCTGCTTCCTTCTCTTGGAAGAGACCAGCAAGATCACTTTGTTCAAAATCAGAATCCTCCACTGTTGCATTTGTTGATGGTGCCTCAGGAGCAAGCCCTTCTGGTGTTGAAGGTAACTTTCCTTGACTCTCATCAGCAAAATTATGAGCAGCAGGTAGATATGGTCTTCTTCATAAGGGGAAGACAATACACCTTGAGCTAGCTGCCTTTTAAGAGCAAGCAACTCATTTGCCAACTTTTGCACCATGGGATTCGTCCTTGTGTTGAAAGAAAATGAATCCAAAGAAGAAGAACCTCTTTGTTCTATCCTTATCTGCCCAGCAAGAATGAGATCGTGTTCAATTTCTGCCGCCAGAGTTTGCGCAATTACAAGAGTAGCTGGAGCTACTCTTCTCAATAAGAAACCAACCTCGGGTATTTGAGCATTTACAAAGAAACATTTCAAATTCTCAGCTGTAGGTTGAGCAACAGTTGGAATTCTTCGTGTCAGCTTGTTGAAGTGAGCAATGAACTTGCGCATAGGCATGTGAGATTCCTTCTTCAATTGAGTGAGCTGAGCCAACAAATCATGAGCGTCTTCAGGAGGCTTGAACCTTTCTTCAAACTTGGCTATGAGAGTTGCCCAGTTTGTAATGGTATGTGGTGCCAAATGATAAAACCAATCTGCAGCAACACCTTGAAGAGTCTCCACAAACAGCCTTACAGATACATCTTCATATTCAACACCATGAACTCCACAAGCACTGTAGAAAGCAGCAACGTGCTCATTAGGATGTTGTTGTCCATCACCAAAGAACTTGGGAAAGTTCTTTCATGAGCCTTCAGGAAGAGCATGTAGGGGTAGAGCTAAATTCAACGGACCAAAAGCATTTCCCCAAGGACCTTGAGCAGCCATCTACATGTCCTTGGTAAAAGCTTGAAAAACTTGATAAATTACAATGAATAGGATACCAGTATACTTCAAAAGAAAGCGTGAGGCTTTCAAATGTGTATCGTATCCCCAGCGGAGTCGCCAAAAACTGTTGGTTGGAAATTTTGTATTCTCATGAAAGCGTACAAAATTGAGATTTCTGCCACAGCACGTGAGATAAACTCTCCTATTTTCAAAGGGAAGGCTCCCCCTTTTTTTATCAATTTTAACAATTCAGAAATACACTCTAACTATAAATCTATTCTAAATCTGGGTGAAACTCTGTCTTTTTCTCTTTTTCCAGAAAAGACACTTATTCTTTTCTCTTGTTTCAGAAAAGAATCATAGCTGAAAACATAAATGATTTATGAAGTAAACAAATAAAGAAGCAAAGTTTCCATAAAGGCACAAAGTCCTCCGTTGCTCCTCCGGGACGGGAAAACAAATTGAAAACACAAAGTCTTTGACAATTTACTCTCCTATCAACCTTTTTAGATGATTTTCTGGTAACCAAGTACAGTATGTAGCAGCTCAAAATAGAAAATAAAAGCAACACAAAGTCTGCAAGTTACCCCCTTTGTTTGAGCATTCTATAATAGCTTCAAACATGACAAACAACTCAAAGTTTGCAGTATCAAATCTGAAAACCAATCTAAAACTTTAAACACAATTTGCAGCTCAAAGTCTGCAAGATTGAGTTTAAATCTCTCTTGTATAACACCACAAAACTCACAATCAATTCCAAATAATGTCGTCACATCACAATCTGTACCAACACAAAGTTTGGAAGCAATTTGTTTTCTTTATTGATTGCAATCTGATTTACATCTAAACTCAAAGTCTTAGAATGCATACACAAATTGGCAGAATTTTGTTGCATTGCCAAAAGATCCATATTTACAAAGGACCTCCTCAGGTATTTATAGGAGAGAGGTCATGAGAAAAAGGTGGGAGGATCCCAACTAACTTGAGAAATTCTCTCAACCGATAACTAATTGCAATTGACTTATTCAAAATTACAATCCAAATTGTGATTTGTCTTGTAAGATTTTACATGTAATTACATTTTCGAAAACTGCAAGGAAAGAACACTTGCAATTGCAAAATTTGTTTTTACATATATTTTGTCGAAAGTAAAAATACATAAAACAATTTAAAATTTCAATCTGTTTCATTCCTATCTTTGAAAGATAAGAATTTGCTGATGATCATCTGCAACTCATTAGGATCAGGGTTAAGTGTGTTCTTGGTAACAGCAACGGTCTTAATGATAACATCATGATTTCTGACTGTGACTTCTCTGTGTTCTTCCTACCTCAGAGATTCATCTTTAGATACATTTTCTGTGACTGGAGCATCTGATTGATTTGGTTCTTCAGGCTGATTGTTTTCATCATCCTTTTTTTTTTGTAAATTCTCTTGTTGGTCCCTTTGCATCACAGCCATGAAGTTATACAAAGGGGCAGTCATCTTTCGACAAGTAACTTCTACAAGCATCTGAAATTTACTGCTAGGCAAAGGCTGTTTATAGCCTTTTGGAGCAATGCATAGTTTTAGTCACAGCAGCTAAACTCTTATAAAGCTTTGAAGCCACTCTCAGGAAATGTTCTGCTGGGAAAGTTTGAAGGCTCATCTCTATAAAGAGAGAGAGCATGTGAACAAGAGATTCAACTCGAGGGTGCAATGTTTCCAGCTACAAGATAAGCTTTCAGTTTTGAGATAAGCCAGTCCACATCAACTAAAGTAGCCTCAGCAAGTTGCAGTAACAAAGTAGCAATACCATTACTTGTTGAAGAATTTATAGTCACATATACATTTGACACATCTATGAGATCCCTTTCCTCTGACCCCATGACCTTCAGCAACTCAGAAGCCATTCTTTGGCCTATAGTAAGATCTAATGGTGGAATGCTTAGGTAGATTGCCAAGGTGGTCAAGGCTCGGGCTGCACCATTGTGCATTGCCTTCATACTTCCGTACGTCATCTCAGCCCAAGTACCATGCACCTTTCTAAGATGCAAAGGTAATTTGTTTCCCAAAAATAATGCAGTGCCAGTAAGCACCTCAAACTCTTGGAAGTGTGACAAGCCAAGAAACTGAACCAGAAGTGGACGGATCTTCTTCCATAAAAATAGGTGCATCAGCCTAGTTTCAGAACTTTTTGATGCTTTAGCAATTTCTGCTTTTTGTAATTTAGGGATTTTTAAAGAGCTTTAGCAATTTTTACAAAAGGCAATTGAAATTAACATTTTTTATAATTTTGCAATTTTGAAAATTGTAATTCCTACTGCAAATCCCGAAATGCATTTTTTGAGCTAGAAACCCGAAATGTGAGTGAAGGAGAAACTTGTAACTTTTGTGGAAAATGACAATGGAAGTGGATGGATGAAAATGAAAGGCGAGTTGGATAATGAAGAATAAATATTGATGGGATGAAGGGAGACAAAAGACACATGGTCTATGAAAGGTTTATGGCGAATGGAAAATGCATATTTAATGAAAATGAGTTAAATAACAGTGAGAACACAAAAATAACAAAGAAAACGTGTTTACAACATAAAAAACGAATGCTAATGAATTTTGACCAAAAGAAATGACTGTGTAAAAACGCGTATAAATGTTGAAAGAAAACGCATTTTAAATACATTTCAAAACGAAAATAATGACAGATCAAATACGATGGAAAAGAAAGAAACGCGTTTTTCGGAAAGGCAAATAAAAACAGAAACATATATTCAAAGATTTCATGAATGAAGGAATGAATGAAAGATAAAAACGTTTAGTATTAAAGAAAAACACGTTTTTGTGAAAAAAAGGTATGACGTTTCTGTATAAAACAGTAAAACGTGTGAAGATGAAGAGAAAACGCGTTTTTACAAGACATAAACAAAAAACGTTGGAAGAAAACCCTAGGCGCGGGAATGGCATCGAATTTTTTAGAGTCTTTGGCAATGTAAAATGACATCAAAACATAAAACCGGGGTTTTAGGAAGTCATACGCATTTTAACTTTGCAAAATCGGGTTTTTTTTGAATCATTTAGCAATGAATCGGGCTTTTTAGACTTCAACGCAATTTAACTTTTGTCAAAAATGAAGACTTCAAACAAATTCGGGTTTTTTGTAAAACACTTTTAGCAAATTCGGGTCTTTTTAAAGAAGTAGCAATTTTGCATAAAGGAAATCGGACTTTTAAAGCCACATAGCAATTTTGCTTTTTGTCAAAACATGAAAGACTTAGCAAAAATTCGGACTTTTGAGTGACTTAAGCAATTTCGGGATTTTTAAACACTTTAGCAATTTGCTTCCAAGTCAAAATTTCCCTATTTGCTGAGTTACTTCAAAAACCCGAAATTGGTCAAAAAGACACTAAAAACAACTCAGAAATTGACGAAAACGGAAACGAAAGAAGGAAAAAGAGTAGCCCAAAGGTTAATAAACCTAAAACAGAGATTTGCCACTCTTTGCACCTCGTAATACGTGCCATAGAGAAGAAAACCTTCAATTTAAATCAAAAATTTTGATTAGTTGTCTTGATTTTTAACAAGTCAAAAATCTGGGACAACAGCTGGCTCCGACTGGGGAACTGCCTTCGAAAACGAAGGTAGTAGAATCCAGAATCTGCAAGTGCCTTAGTATCCATTGGGTTACGGAGTCAATCAACAAAGACAGAAAATGACAAGAAGGATGACACGACTGACACAAAACAAGCCTACGAAAACATGACACAAAAATTGTGCAAATGCACTTATTGAAAAGATAAAAACCTACCTAATTGAAACTAGCCAAAAATAGAAGCTTCTCAAACGAAACCATTAACTGGTTCTGCAAAATAGCTGCCCTTTTGCAACAATTTACAGTATCTTGCATGGTCACAAGCAACTTTGTATAGATGAAGCACGGACAAAGGTATTAGAACTTGATGCAATACTCCTTGGAAAAGATGAACAAATTCGCTGTTCTCTTGAAATGAATCATTTGTACTGCTGCTCTTAAATGGATTTTTGAAACCAGACTTCTCTTGTTCAGCTGCAACTGCTTCTTTGACTTCTTTTTGAAATTTATCTTCATGTTCAGGTACAAGTGAAACCTCTGATTTCTCACTGGTTTCCAACCAAGCAAGATGTCTTATGGGGCATCCCCTTAATCGAACAAAAATTGAATTCTTCTTGTTGGTTCTATCTTTACTAGCTGCTTTTTCAACCACATCCTCATGCTGAGAGGAATGAATTTCCTCATGCAATCCAAGTGAAAACATGGCTGCTTTTCTTCCTTCATTATGTTGTTCATAAATTTCAAAATTAGGAGAGTTCTCATCAAGACTTAAGCAAAACTCTTCTATGATGTTTATGAAGTGATCTTCAAGTTTTGGGGTAGATCTCTTATGCATAACATGTTCTATTTCATCCTTAGAAGAACTTTCTTGAGAACCTGAATAAAAATTAAAACTTCCAGCTTGGAAAATAGACTCTTGATTTTCTGACTTATGGGATACTGGTTTGGTATCAAAGCTTGAACAAAAAGATTCCATCTCATCCCAAAACTTATCCTCTTCAATATCTTCTTCGCTCTTTTGAATAGGAAGGCTGAACTTTGCTTCATGACAACTTTGCTCTTTATGTTCTAAAACTGTTGTTGATGCTACTTTGAGTAGGTTTTCTTCATCTTTCTCCACAAAAGAGGGCAATTCATCAAACCAAACTACAGGGACCTCATTTTTATCTTCATAAACTATCTTTTCACATCCCATGATGTGATTGTCCTCCATCATCAACACCCTTGAGAGATGATCTTCAACCTCTTGTTGTGTATTCTTCATGGTCTTCGACATGGTCTTTTCTTTTTGTTCAACAACATTCTGGAACTGCATAAAACATATTTGAGAGTCGCCAGCTATGTCCGCTTCCTTCTCTTGGAAGAGACTAGCAAGATCACTTTGTTCAAAATCAGAATCCTCTAGTGCTGAATTTGTTGGTGGTGCCTCGAGAGCAAGCCCTTCTGGTGTTGAAGATAACTTTCCTTGACTTTCATCGGCAAAATTATGAGCAGCAAGTAGATATGGTCTTCTTGAAATATCTTCTTCATAAGGGGAAAATAATACACCTTGAGCTAGCTGCCTTTTAAGAGCAAGCAACTCATTTGCCAACTTTTGCACCATGGGATTCGTCCTTGTGTTGGAGGAAAATGAATCCAAAGAAGAAGAACCACTTGGTTCAATCCTTATCTGCCCAGCAAGAATGAGATCGTGTTCAATTTCTGTCGCCAAGGTTTGCGCAACTGTGAGAGTAGCTGGAGCTTCTCTTCTTAATAAGAAACCAACCTCAGGTACTTGAGCATTTACAAAGAAACATTTCAAATTCTCAGCTGTAGGTTGAGCAACAGTTGGAATTCTTCGTGTCAGCTTGTTGAAGTGAGCAATGAACTCGCGCATAGGCACGTGAGATTCCTTCTTCAACTGGGTGAGCTGAGCCAACAAAGCATGAGCGTCTTCAGGAGGCTTGAACCTTTCTTCAAACTTAGCTATGAGAGTTGCCCAGTTTGTAATGGTATGTGGTGCCAAATGATAAAACCAATCTGCAGCAACACCTTGAAGAGTCTCCACAAACAGCCTTACAGATACATCTTCGTATTCAACACCATGAACTCCACAAACACTGTAGAAAGCAGCAACGTGCTCGTTAGGATGTTGTTGTCCATCACCAAAGAACTTGGGAAAGTTCTTCCGTGAGCCTTCAGGAAGAGCATGTAGGGGTGGAACTAAATTCAACGGACCAAAAGCATTTCCCCAAGGACCTTGAGCAGCCATCTACATGTCCTTGGTAAAAGCTTGAAAAACTTGATAAATTACAATGAATAGGATACCGGTATACTTCAAAAGAAAGCGAGAGGCTTCCAAATGTGTATCGTATCCCCAGCGGAGTCGCCAAAAACTGTTGGTTGAAAATTTTGTATACCTTGAGGATATGCAAAATTGTGGTTTCAGCCACAGCACGTGAGATAAACTCTCCTATTTTCAAAGGGAAGGCTCCCCCTTTTTTATCTATTTTAACAATTCAGAAATACACTCTAACTATAAATCTATTCTAAATCTGGGTGAAACTCTGTCTTTTTCTCTTTTTCCAGAAAAGACACTTATTCTTTTCTCTTGTTTCAGAAAAGAATCACAGCTGAAAACATAAATGATTTATGAAGTAAACAAATAAAGAAGCAAAGTTTCCATAAAGGCACAAAGTCCTCCGTTGCTCCTCCGGGACGGGAAAACAAATTGAAAGCACAAAGTCTTTGACAACTTACTCTCCTATCAACCTTTTTAGATAATTTTCTGGTAACCAAGTACAGTATGTAGCAGCTCAAAATAGAAAATAAAAGCAACACAAAGTCTGCAAGTTACCCCCTTTGTTTGAGCATTCTATAATAGCTTCAAACATGACAAACAACTCAAAGTTTGCAGTATCAAATCTGAAAACCAATCTAAAACTTTAAACACAATTTGCAGCTCAAAGTCTGCAAGATTGAGTTTAAATCTCTCTTGTATAACACCACAAAACTCACAATCAATTCCAAATAATGTCGTCACATCACAATCTGTACCAACACAAAGTTTGGAAGCAATTTGTTTTCTTTATTGATTGCAATCTGATTTACATCTAAACTCAAAGTCTTAGAATGCATACACAAATTGGCAGAATTTTGTTGCATTGCCAAAAGATCCATATTTACAAAGGACCTCCTCAGGTATTTATAGGAGAGAGGTCATGAGAAAAAGGTGGGAGGATCCCAACTAACTTGAGAAATTCTCTCAACCGATAACTAATTGCAATTGACTTATTCAAAATTACAATCCAAATTGTGATTTGTCTTGTAAGATTTTACATGTAATTACATTTTCGAAAATTGCAAGGAAAGAACACTTGCAATTGCAAAATTTGTTTTTACATATATTTTGTCGAAAGTAAAAATACATAAAACAATTTAAAATTTCAATCTGTTTCATTCCTATCTTTGAAAGATAAGAATTTGCTGATGATCATCTGCAACTCATTAGGATCAAGGTTAAGTGTGTTCTTGGTAACAGCAACGGTCTTAATGATAACATCATGATTTCTGACTGTGACTTCTCTGTGTTCTTCCTGCCTTAGAGATTCATCTTTAGATACATTTTCTGTGACTGGAGCATCTGATTGATTTGGTTCTTCAGGCTGATTGTTTTCATCATCCTTTTTTTTTTGTAAATTCTCTTGTTGGTCCCTTTGCATCACAGCCATGAAGTTATACAAAGGGGCAGTCATCTTTCGACAAGTAACTTCTACAAGCATCTGAAATTTACTGCTAGGCAAAGGCTGTTTATAGCCTTTTGGAGCAATGCATAGTTTAGTCACAGCAGCTAAACTCTTATAAAGCTTTGAAGCCACTCTCAGGAAATGTTCTGCTGGGAAAGTTTGAAGGCTCATCTCTGTAAAGAGAGAGAGCATGTGAACAAGAGATTCAACTCGAGGGTGCAATGTTTCCAGCTACAAGATAAGCTTTCAGTTTTGAGATAAGCCAGTCCACATCAACTAAAGTAGCCTCAGCAAGTTGCAGTAACAAAGTAGCAATACCATTACTTGTTGAAGAATTTATAGTCACATATACATCTGACACATCTATGAGATCCCTTTCCTCTGACCCCATGACCTTCAGCAACTCAGAAGCCATTCTTTGGCCTATAGTAAGATCTAATGGTGGAATGCTTAGGTAGATTGCCAAGGTGGTCAAGGCTCGGGCTGCACCATTGTGCATTGCCTTCATACTTCCGTACGTCATCTCAGCCCAAGTACCATGCACCTTTCTAAGATGCAAAGGTAATTTGTTTCCCAAAAATAATGCAGTGCCAGTAAGCACCTCAAACTCTTGGAAGTGTGACAAGCCAAGAAACTGAACCAGAAGTGGACAGATCTTCTTCCATAAAAATAGGTGCATCAGCCTAGTTTCAGAACTTTTTGATGCTTTAGCAATTTCTGCTTTTTGTAATTTAGGGATTTTTAAAAAGCTTTAGCAATTTTTACAAAAGGCAATTGAAATTAACAATTTTTATAATTTTGCAATTTTGAAAATTGTAATTCCTACTGCAAATCCCGAAATGCATTTTTTGAGCTAGAAACCCGAAATGTGAGTGAAGGAGAAACTTGTAACTTTTGTGGAAAATGACAATGGAAGTGGATGGATGAAAATGAAAGGCGAGTTGGATAATGAAGAATAAATATTGATGGGATGAAGGGAGACAAAACCCATGAATACTAAGAAGGTTGCCGTGAATCAAATGTTATAATTTAATGGCAGGTTAACGATTAAAGGAATTTCAAAAAACTCACTTGATATTTATACGAAAGATACTAATGAATTGATAAAATAATGTCATAATGCATTGAAGCGATTTTAAATGCATTTCAAAGCGAAATATTAATGAGGATCAAATGATGGAAAAAGCGTTTTGAGAGGCAAATAAAAAACAGAAACATATATTCAAAGATTTCATGAATGAAAGAATGAATGAAAGATAAAAACGTTTAGTATTAAAGAAAAACGCGTTTTTGTGAAAAAAGGTATGACGTTTCTGTATAAAACAGTAAAACGTGTGAAGATGAAGAGAAACGCGTTTTTTGCAAGATATAAACAAAAAACGTTGGAAGAAAACCCTAGGCGCGGGAATGGCATCGAATTTTTTGGAGTCTTTGGCAATGTAAAATGACATCAAAACATAAAACCGGGGTTTTAGGAAGTCATACGCATTTTAACTTTGCAAAATCGGGTTTTTTTTGAATCATTTAGCAATGAATCGGGCTTTTTAGACTTCAACGCAATTTAACTTTTTAAAGAAGTAGCAATTTTGCATAAAGGAAATCGGACTTTTAAAGCCACATAGCAATTTTGCTTTTTGTCAAAACATGAAAGACTTGGCAAAAATTCGGACTTTTGAGTGACTTAAGCAATTTCGGGATTTTTAAACACTTTAGCAATTTGCTTCCAAGTCAAAATTTCCCTATTTGCTGAGTTACTTCAAAAACCCGAAATTGGTCAAAAAGACACTAAAAACAACTCAGAAATTGACGAAAATGGAAACGAAAGAAGGAAAAAGAGTAGCCCAAAGGTTAATAAACCTAAAACAGAGATTTGCCACTATTTGCACCTCGTAATACGTGCCATAGAGAAGAAAACCTTCAATTTAAATCAAAAATTTTGATTAGTTGTCTTGATTTTTAACAAGTCAAAAATCTGGGACAACACTTTGCATGTCACACCATCGCGAAGGTCTCTGAAAACCCAGAAGGAATATGCAGACATGCGTTGACAAACTCTGCATCTAGGCCCTGGAATTTGCCCTGGAAGCTGAACTACTAAAAATAGTAAGTTGTCCGTTTCAGCTCAAATTTTGCACGCGAGCAGCTTGACGTGTTTTGAATAAAAACGTGACTGTTAAAACTTCAAAAATGCTGAAAGATTGCCTGTAATTACACACTTACTTAAAATAGTAAGTAGTCAGAATCTGATGAAAATTTGCTGAGAGCTTGCTGGAAGCATATTAACAACAATGTTAAGCTCTGTTTTCAATTTATTCACTTCATTTGACTTCAAGTTGGCTGGAATATTCAAAACCCTAATTTTTTCAGACTTGGCCAAAAGTTCAATTCAAGCTCAAAGACGGGCACATCCCTGGAAAGACAGACAGTAGAAAAGAGAGACAACGACAAAATGATCGAAAAGCAAAGCCAAAATTAGGGGGTCCCCATTTGCAATGGGGCGATGTGTGAAAAAGGTTACAACAGGACTTTCCTCTTGTTCGGACATTCTCACCATTCCTTATGGCGGACTTTGGAGACTTCCATTTCAAATGTAAGGTAGACTTCAAGAAGTTCTTGCCATTCTCATTTTGGCACAGCGGACCTGGAACTTATTTTCCACATGTATTTTCCTTTTACACTTAGCCAAAATTCAAATTTCATTTTCCGAGGCATCAAATACTTAGTCAATTTCATGAAATTTTTCTCCCCAAGGTAGCTTTACATAGGCAAGGCACTTATACTAAGCCAAATTTTTCAAGTTTTCC
This sequence comes from Sequoia sempervirens, assembly GCA_007258455.2. Taxonomy (NCBI): domain Eukaryota; kingdom Viridiplantae; phylum Streptophyta; class Pinopsida; order Cupressales; family Cupressaceae; genus Sequoia; species Sequoia sempervirens. The sequence goes on along the minus strand of VDFB02006206.1, from coordinate 34,758 downwards.
CCCTTCAAAGGTGTTCATACTTAGCCAATTTTTTTAATTTTCTGCCTTCTTCCAAGCTGGGTGGACTTCACCAATTACTTGCCATCTTCTTTTCCATGGCATGGAGGACTTGCCATGTCCTCATGCCATGTCTTTGTTGAGTGGGGCAGACTTTCCATTTACTTGTGCCAACTTCTTTTCTTCGATACTTTAACCATTTTCTGAATTTTTACTCCCCAAGTTTTCCAGTACTTAGCCAAATTTTCTGTTTTGCTTTCCTCCTTTGGGCGGACTTCATACTAACTCATGCCATTCTTCTTTATGGTGGGCGGACTTGGCATGACTTTATGCCATCTAGACTACTTTCCAAGGGCAGACTTTGCTTGAAGTCAAGCCATTGTAGGGCGGACTTCACCTTCAGCCATGCCATTATCTTCTTGCTGAGGGTGGACTTGGCATATCTTTGTGCGATCCTTTGGAGCGGACTTCCTACTATGTCATGTCGTTTCAACTACTATCCAAGGGCAGACTTGGCATGACTTTATGCCATTGCTGGGCGGACTTCACACTCCTCCATGCTATTCCAACACCTTCCAAGGCGGACTTGTCATCAACTTAAGCCATTGTCTTCTTTGCTGGGCGGACTTGGCACAATCTCAAGCCATTACCTTGTGAGCTGGGCGGACTTACCAGATTGCCAAGCCATTTAAACTTTACTCTTCCTTCCCTGCTGGTTATGAATTTCAGTCTTCTATTCATGCCTCCATGAGTTCTTGCCTTCATACTTAGGCAAATTCGCCATGAATTTCAGTCTTCTCCATGAATTTTCCAGATTTCTTTATGAATTTCCCAGTTTTTTACCATTTTTTGTGATTTCTTGACTGATTTTTCCAGATTTTCAACATTTTTCTGATTTTCATCACGAATTTCTCAAATTTTCAAATTGATTTTCTGAGATTTCTATTGACTTCTTGGAACTTCTGAGTGAATTTTCGAAATTCGGGCCCCTTCCAAATATAGAAACCCTGATAAAAATAGAAACTTTTCCCAAAATAGCAATTTTCTAAAAATAGCCCCTAAAAAATAGGAAGCCCTAAATAGACCAAAAATGCCAAAAATAAAGTCCCTAAAAAATAGGGGGTTCGGAGGGGCAATCCCCAAAAAGTAGGAGATGTTGGAATTGACCGAACGACAGTCGATCTTTGTCCCTCGGGCCTCTTAAGCACTGTGGTGATGTTTGGACGATGATTCAGGCTCAAATTCTCAACTTGGCTCGGATGACTCTTCATTGTAAAGAAACATGGTGATAAGCAGTTGTGACGCCAAGGCAAACCCAAAAAGCAAAAAAAAAAATGATGGGTCCCCATTTGCAATGGGGCGATGTGTGAAAAGGTCACAACACGTTTGTTTGATTCCACATCTTGCAGTCTCTTTTCAAAACTCATCAAAAGATCCTCGAAGTTGTTGCTTGTAGTTTCAGTTACTCTCAGATGACTGCCAGGAAACCTCCATCGTCATCAAAGGCTGAAAACAAAATCAAATACAAATATCAAGGTGTTTATCCACCGACTATGGTGGTCTCCATGTTGGATGAGATAAAAGACACAGAGGTTGGTCATCAAGACCTAGTTGATTTTGCAGAGAGAACTGAGAAGAAGCCTCTTGATGATTCTATGAGAGCAATCGTACACAGTAATCTACATTTGGTATTGTTGTGACGTTTTTCACACATCGCCCCATTGCAAATGGGGACCCCCTAATTTTTGCTTCGTTTCCGTCTTTTGGCTTGATTTTTGTTTTCCCGTTGTCTCTCATTTCTGCTGTCTGTCTTTCTGGGGATGCGCCCGTCAGATGTGAGATTTTGGCTGAATCTATAGAATTAGGGTTTGTACTTGCCTGGTCAATCTAGGGTCAAACGAGGTGAATAAATTGAAAATAAAGACTAATACTGTTGTCAGTATGCTTCCAGCAGGCTCTCAGCAAATTTTCATCAGATTCCGACTACTTACTAGAAAGATTTGGAATCCTGGTATCACTTGGGTTTGTGATTCCATAGTTGAAGATGATGAAGCCAATGGTCTTCTAGAATTTATTCCCATGGTTTCAGTTTAATTTTAATCTGGTGATTTCTTGTGTTGGCATCCAGCAGTGCAGTGCTTACATCAGTTGGTGCTATCCTTCTCCTAGGATGATTTGGGACCCTGGGATCCTATTTGGCATGGTAAGGATCAAATTGTTCCCTTGGAGTGTGGTGGCATTGCTTGAGGACAAGCAATTTTGGGAAAGGCGGAATGTAATGTCCCCATTTTGGCCCTACACTCTTCAATAGGATTTAGCCTATTTCCGGAAATCCGTAGGCTAAGCTGAGGTGGAAAATTAGGGTTTCCTCTTTCAGATATTGCTCAGTTGGCGTTCAGAGGATGTTGTGCAAACTTATTATTTATAGCAGTTGCTATTTTTAGCAAGTCTATCTTTTGGCAGTATCTGTCTAGCAGCAGTTCAATCCTTTGCAGGTTAGTGTTCAGTTTGGCTATCTATTGTTTTGATGTGAACTTACTATTTATAGCAGTTGGCTATTTTTAGTAAGTCTAAATTTGGCAGTAGCATCATCAGCAACTCAACTCAAGTCATCTTGCTATCCATCAGTTTCAGTATTGGCATTGGTTTTGGTTATCTCCATGGACTGAGTTTTTATACTTAGTCAAATTTCATGTTTCTCAGTTGTACCCCACGCCTAGGAGTAATAACTTCATGTTGTTTTAAAAGAGGGGCCATTAAGGGGGTCAATTGTGCATTTAATAATTTATTAAATGCTTTATTGTTGCAAAGTGAAAAGCAAGTTGAGTAATATTATATTATTTCAAAAAGTAAAATGCAAAAAGGTGGCATCCCTTTTGGAAGTTGAAGTGATTCAACTTCTTGGAATTTGAAGAGTTCTTGTTACTTCATTTTCCAATTGAAGTTTATATATTGCTGCTGTTTGAAGAGCTGATTATGCATATTTTTGAAGAGCAAAGTTACACTGTTGGAATGAATCCAGAATCCGGCTAAGGGAAAGCTTAGCAAATTTACTCCATTCTTCGGGCCCGCAACTATGGTTCCCTAGGTGGTGGATTTGAGAGTGTGCTTCATCCAGAAGTACATATTGAGCATTATTGTGGAGTTTTGGTGAGATATTTCAAGTTTTTATGTTGCTGGTTTATCATGGCTGAAAGTGATTTTTGTATACAGCTTTTAGTATGAATTTTATTTGGTTCTGGGTATTTGATCATTGCATTTCTATAATAGAGGCGACCATATTTGGAGGTTATCAAAATTTAATTCCAAGTTTCAGATTTGTTGGTTGGAAATTTTGTATACCTTGAGGATATGCAAAATTGTGGTTTCAGCCATAGCACGTGAGTTTAAACTCTCCTAATTTAGGGAAGGCTCCCCCTTTTCTGTCTATTTTAACAATTCAGAAATACACTCTAACTATAAATCTATTCTAAATCTAGGTGAAACTCTGTCTTTTTCTCTTTTTCCAGAAAAGACACTTATTCTTTTCTCTTGTTTCAGAAAAGAATCACAGCTGAAAATATAAATGATTTATGAAGTAAACAAATAAAGAAGCAAAGTTTCCATAAAGGCACAAAGTCCTCCGTTGCTCCTCCGGGACGGGAAAACAAATTGAAAGCACAAAGTCTTTGACAACTTACTCTCCTATCAACCTTTTTAGATAATTTTCTGTAACCAAGTACAGTATGTAGCAGCTCAAAATAGAAAATAAAAGCAACACAAAGTCTGCAAGTTACCCCCTTAGTTTGAGCGTTCTATAATAGTTTCAAACGTGACAAACAACTCAAAGTTTGCAGTATCAAATCTGAAAACCAATCTAAAACTCCAAACGCAATAAGTAGCTCAAAGTCTGCAGAATTGAGCTTGAATCCCTCTTGTATAACACCACAAAACTCACAATCAATTCCAAATAATGTCGTCACATCACAATTTGTACCAACACAAAGTTTGGAAGCAATTTGTTTTCTTTATTGATTGCAATCTGATTTACATCTAAACTCAAAGTCTTAGAATGCATACACAAATTGGCAGAATTTTGTTGCATTGCCAAAAGATATCCCATATTACAAAGGACCCCCTCAAGTATTTATAGGAGAGAGGTCTGGAGAAAAAGGTGGGAGGATCTCAACAAACTTGAGAAAATCTCTCAACCGATAACTAATTGCGATTGACTTATTCAAAATTACAATCCAAATTGCGATTTGTCTTGTAAGATTTTTACATGTAATTATATTTTCGAAAATTGCAAGGAGAGAACACTTGCAATTGCAATTTTTGCTTTCACATGTAACTTGTCGAAAGTGAAAATACATAAAACAACTTAATATTTTAACTTGTCTCGTTCCTAGCTCTGAAAGATAAGAACTTGCTGATGATCATCTGCAACTCATTTGCATCGGGGCTCAGTGTGTTCTTGGTTACTGCAATAGTCTTCAAGATTACATCACGATCTCCGACTGTGACTTCTCTGTGTTCTTTGAAAGCAGCTTGCATCTTATCGAAGATTGTTCAATGATTGACGAACTAGTATATTGAATCCATGAAGAACCGATCTGAATCGAACTCCTGGTGAAGATTTGCGGTAATCTGAGAAATAACATCATCGGTTGCAAGCAATTCTCTTTCACTGTGCAAGGGATTTTTTTCAAAGTTTGAAGGAATATCTTGTTCAGCTTCAGCATTCATCTTAAAGGCAGTTTGGATTTGAAGTTAAGTCCAAAAAGTTCAACTTTTGAGCTTTTTTAAGCATTTCGGGTTTTTCACTGACTTTAGCAATTTTACAAAAGGCAGTCGGAATTTCTGGGGCATTTAGCAATTTTTATTTTTTTGCAATTTTTATAATTGCAATTCTGGCTACAAATCCCGACTTGCACATTTTGTACCAAAAACTTGAAATATGAGACATAGTGAAATTTGCAAAAAAAAATGACAAAAGGAGGATTTGGCGTAGGATGAATGTGAAAATGTCGAAAGCTGATTGGTGGATGAATAGAGATGGGAAACGAAAATGTTATTGCTTGGGAGAATGACGTGATGAAAAACGTATTTTGTGTGTGAGGCATTTTAAGAATGGAGGTATATGGAAAGTGAATGTCAATGGAATGAAAGGAAATGAAGGGCGCATGATATATGAAGAGCACATGGTATATGAAGAATGCGTTTTTAGTGAAGGTGAGCTGAATGACAAATACACATGTATAAATGATTTCAAAGAAAGACAAAAAGAAAACGCGTTTTGCTGTGTCAAGGAGCTTTGATGCATTTAATAAAGAAATCAACACCCTTGAAATATAAAACGTGTTTCACTCCAAAGAAGATGACATTTCTGACAAATATCAAGTTCTTCAGCCACGAATGAAATGCCATGACAAGGGCAAACAAAAATATGAAAAATGAAAGAGGCGTTCAAATGTAAAAGAGAGAAATGCGTTCTCAAATGCAAGTGAATGTTATTGAACGAAGGCATATACAAGATGAAAGATGAATAAAAAAGAAAAACGTTTTAGAAAAACGCGTTTTTGTGAAAGGATATATAACGTTTCTGTATAAAACAGAAAAACGTATGAAGAAGATGAAGAGAAACGCGTTTTTCTAAAGACATAAATAAAAAAAACATTTAAAAGCAAACCCTAGGCGTATAAACAAGTACAAAAAATGAAAGAGACTCGAATGTCTACAGCTGAAAGTCGAACTGCTCCTTTAATGGATGACTTCGGGTTTTTGAAAATTCAAAACAAGTGAAAATCGGGTTTTTTGTAAGACTTTACAAGCTTTTTAAAACAAATTCAGAGCTTTTCAATCACTTAACAAGTGAATTCGAGCTTTTTTCATGTAACTGCAAATTATTTTAAAAGAAAATCGGGGTTTTTAGACAGATTTAACAAGTAAATGACTAAAATCGGGTTTTTTATAACCATTCAACAATTTTATTTTTAACAAAAATGAATATTTTGGATAACTTTAAAGAAATCGGACTTTTTAGCTCACTTTGCAATTTTCATTTTGTCAAAAATGAAGACTTAAAACAAATTCGGGTTTTTAAAGCCAAAATACAATTTTGTTTTTTGTCAAAAATATAAAAAACTTAACAAATTCGGGTTTTTGAATAACTTAAGCAATTTCGGGATTTTTAGGAACTTAAGCAATTTTGCCTTTAAGTCTAAATTTCCCTATTTGCTGAGTTGTTCTGAAAACCCGAAATTGGTGAAAAAGACACCAAAAACGACTCAGAAATTGACGAAAACGGAAACGTAAGGGGGAAAAAGAGTAGCCCAAAGGTTAATCAACCTAAAACAGAGATTTGCCACTCTCTGCACCTCGTAATGCGTGCCTTAGAGAAGAAAAATCTTAAGTTTTAAGAAAATTTTGATTGGTTTCCCAAATTTTAAAATGAGTCAAAAATTCAGGATAACAAGATTTTATTAAGCAAAATCGCCCTTGCAAGGAGGCTGCACCTTTTTGGAGAGCATTGGGATTCGTGCATAAATTAATGGTTGAGTTTAGATGCTATTTTATCATTGTGAATTGAGCGCCAACCTTCTGAAGAGCTCTTGCAAGCTATATTTCATCTTCTGGAGGTATTGTGAAGGAGTTGTGATTATTTTTATGTGTTTTCAATTTGCTGATAATCATTTCCAGATCGCTGATTTTTATATCAGTTTGCTTCAGTATTCTGATTTTGGTTTTAAGCTTCATTAATTGAGAGGATATCAAGTGGAAAAATCTTCTATTTCATTGTGCTTTGTAAAGATTGTAATAACACTTGAAAATTGCAGTTGTTTATCATTGTAAGACTGTAAACAGTAGTACTGTTCCAGTCATTTAATTAGCTGCAAAATCTTATGATTAATCTCTCATATATGTAACCCCTGGATGGTTTACCGCCAGTGTGGATAAAGAACATTCTAGAAGCTTATCTCTTTTATTTGCAGCTATTTCTATTCATTGTAAAGCTAGTTAGTAGTACTAACAGCTATTTCATTTTATTGCTGCAATTTATACTTGATTACACTCCCACAATTGAGTAGTTGAGTTGTAGAATAAACATCTTTCTTGATTGTAAATTCCCCCCACTAAATAAGTGGTTGTGTGGACAGTATTCCCCCCACGTTAATAAGTGGAAGAGTGGATTTAAAGGCTGGCTTGTCGCCTAATAATTGTTGTAAACTCACCCACTGAATAAGTGGAGTATTCCCACTGCTTGTGGATGCCTGCATCAGCAGATGAATTGTACTTTAAGCTCTGTTTATGCCTAACGATCCTCTAACCATATGCTATCACCTCGCCCACATTGGGATCTTGGTGAACATTCTTGGTTAGAGTTATCTTCTTTACTGATTTGCATTTTTGGAGCTAACGCTAATCAGTGTTTGGTTGCTGATTTGTGTGTCTAATTTTGGGGAAAATAGTTAAGGGGAATATTTCAGGTGCCCTTGATTAGCAAATAGAAATATGAAATGCCCAGATCCAATTTCAAACTGGAAATAAAGTTATAACTTGAAATCACCTTCAGCTGTTGGTGAAACAGCAAAACCAAAATTGATAAATCTTCAAAATTTCTTCACAATCAAGCTCAATCTGCTAGTCTGGATGAGAAGCAGCGAATTCTAACTAGATGTTGTATTTCAAACATGAAGTTGGATAGTTGGCTAGGAGGTAGCATCCTCGAAGCAAGAATTCATTTGTCATTCCGACAGCATAACAGTATGATAACATGAATGGATACCAATGCTGGAATAAAGCCTTCATTTTATAGAAGAGTAGAAGACTCTTCAATCCCTCAAGAAAAGACGCCAACAGTCACAGAGACTCTTCAAATTTCAAAAAAATCATTCAGCTTCTCAAAAAGGCGTCCACTTTACAAGGCAATATAAAAATCTTTATTTTAAAATATTAACTCCTTCAAAAAGGCGTCCACTTTATTTCTCAAGGCTTTTCTCTTTATTAAAAATTAAATCACCTTTATGAAAGCATACCCCTTCCAAGTCCCCCTTTTAAACACAACTTAAGTTGTCTTACTAGGCCAAGGGGTCAACTGCAATTTAAAACCATAATGCTTTTATTCAACATAAAAATGCCTTAAGAGGTTAGACATGAATTGCAAATAATTGCTCCAACTAGAAATGAAGTTCTGAAAGATGACAAACTCCATACTGCTTAAAATAGAATTTACTATAAATAGTAAACTCTCAGAAAATGCCAAGGAACCTAAGAACTGGAAACCCTAATTTTACCTCACACACGCCTACAGGCTTCCGGAATAGGCTGATGAGTGTCAGAATAGATTACTGATGAGAAGGGAACATTACAGTCCGCCCTCCTCAAAATTGCTTGTCCTCAAGCAACTGAAAAGATGGAAGCAACAAAATCTGTTCTCCTTTCCACGTGGCATCTTCAATAGGCAAATTCCTCCATCTAACCAAGTATTCTTTGATTGTCCTTCTCCTCAAAGAACGCTCTCTAGTATCAAGGATTTCTTCAGGAATCAACACCAACTGACCTTCCTCATCCAATGGAGGTAATTCTGAAGTAGCCACCACTTTGTGTCCAATTGCCTTCTTGAGACTTGACACATGAAAGACATTATGCACTTTGCTTTCAGCTGGAAGCTCTAGCTCATAAGCAACTTCACCAATCCTCTTGGTGACTTTGAAAGGACCATAAAAACATGGCTTCAACTTTTCTGCACCACTTTTCTTGAGAGAAGATTGTCTATATGGCTGAAGCCTCAAGTAGACCATGTCCCCAACTTCAAAAGACCTCTCAACACGCTGCTGATCAGCATATAACTTCTGCTGATTTTGAGCTTGTTGCTGATTTTTCTTGAGAGATTTCAAGATGTCTTGGCTCTGTTGTAACATATCATGTGCTTGTGGAGCTCTACTATCACCAAACACTAAATCAACAAAATTAGTAGCTTCATGAAATATTCCCCTTAACATTTTTCCCCAAAATTAGACACACAAATCAGCAACCAAACACTGATTAGCGTTAGCTCCAAAAATGCAAATTAGTAAAGAAGATAACTCTAACCAAAAATGTTCACCAAGATCCCAATGTGGGCGAGGTGATAGCATATGGTCAGAGGATCGTTAGGCATAAACAGAGCTGAAAGTACAATTCATCTACTGATGCAGGCATCCACAAGCAGTGGGAATACTCCACTTATTCAGTGGGTGAGTTTACAACAATTATTAGGCGGCAAGCCAGCCTTTAAATCCACTCTTCCACTTATTAACGTGGGGGGAATACTGTACACACAACCACTTCTTTTGTGGGGGGAATTTACAATCAAGAAAGATGTTTATTCTACAACTCAACCACTCAATTGTGGGAGTGTAATCAAGTATAAATTGCAGCAATAAAATGAAATAGTTGTTAGTACTACTATCTTTACAATGAATAGAAATAGCTGCAAATAAGAGAAATAAACTTCTAGAATGTTCTTTATCCACACTGGCGGTAAACCATCCAGGGGTTACATATATGAAAGATTAATCATAAGATTTTGCAGCTAATTAAATGACTGGAACAGTACTACTGTTTACAGTCTTACAATGATAAACAACTGCAATTTTCAAGTGTTATTACAATCTTTACAAAGCACAATGAAATAGAAGATTTTTCCACTTGATATCCTCTCAATTAATGAAGCTTAAAACCAAAATCAGAATATTGAAGCAAACTGATATAAAAATCAGCAATCTGGAAATGATTATCAGCAAACTGAAAACACATAAAAATAATCACAACTCCTTCACAATACCTCCAGAAGATGAAATATAGCTTGCAAAAGCTCTTGAGAAGGTTGGCGCCCAATTCACAATGATAAAATAGCATCTAAACTCAACCATTAATTTATGCACGAATCCCAATGCTCTCCAAAAAGGTACGGCCTCCTTGCAAGGGCGATTTTGCTTAATAAAATCTGAAACTTGGAATTAAATTTTGATAACCTCCAAATATGGTCGCCTCTATTATAGAAATGCAATGATCAAATACCCAGAACCAAATAAAATTCATACTAAAAGCTGTATACAAAAATCACTTTCAGCCATGATAAACCAGCAACATAAAAACTGGAAATATCTCACCAAAACTCCACAATAATGCTCAATATGTACTTCTGGATGAAGCACACTCTCAATCCACCACCTAGGGAACCATAGTTGCAGGCCCGAAGAATGGAGTAAATTTGCTAAGCTTTCCCTTAGCCGGATTCTGGATTCATTCCAGCAGCGTAACTTTGCTCTTCAAAAATATGCATAATCAGCTCTTCAAACAGCAACAATATATAAACTTCAATTGGCAAATGAAGCAACAAGAACTCTTCAAATTCCAAGAAGTTGAATCACTTCAACTTCCAAAAGGGATGCCACCTTTTTGCATTTTACTTTTTGAAATAATATAATATTACTCAACCTCCTTTTCACTTTGCAACAATAAAACATTTAATAAATTATTAAATGCACAATTGACCCCCTTAATGGCCCTTCTTTTAAAATAACACGAAGTTATTACTCCTAGGCGTGGGGTACAACTGAGAAACATGAAATTTGACTAAGTATAAAAACTCAGTCCATGGAGATAAACAAAACCAATGCCAATATTGAAACTGATGGATAGCAAGATGACTTGAGTTGAGCTGCTGATGATGCTACTGCCAAATTTAGACTTACTAAAAATAGCCAACTGCGATAAATAGTAAGTTCACATCAAAACAATAAATAGCCAAACTGAACACTAACCTGCAAAGGATTGAACTCCTGCTAGACAGATACTGCCAAAAGATAGACTTGCTAAAAATAGCAACTGCTATAAATAGTAAGTCTGCACAACATCCTCTGAATGCCAACTGAGCAATATGTAAAAGAGGAAACCCTAATTTTCTGCCTCAGCTTAGCCTACAGATTTCCAGAAATAGGCTAAATCCAAATAAAGAGTGTAGGGCCAAAATGGGGACATTACAGTCCGCCCTTCCCAAAATTGCTTGTCCTCAAGCAATGCCACCACACTCCAAGGAAAGAATTTGATCCTTACCATGCCAAATAGGATCCCAGGGTACCAAATCATCCTAGGATAAGGATAGCACCAACTGATGTAAGCACTGCACTGCTGGATGCTAACACAGGAAATCACAAGATGAAAATTAAACTGAAACATCATGGGAATAAATTCTATTAGACTATCATTGGCTTCATCATCTTCAACTGTGGAATCACAAACCCAGGTGATTCCTAGATTCCAAATCATCCTCAGGAATATTGTTCCTCTAATCCGTTGTGCTACTCTGATCAAAACAATTGAATACCCAAGGTGGAGCAAATGGTCCACAAAAAATAATACACCAAACATGTCAGTGTCCGGGTCCCATATCAGTCTGTAGAACCTACAAACTTCACTGTTATAATTTTGATCAGCAACATAAATATTTTCAAACATGCTTCTTAACCAATGCCAAACCAAGAGCAACGCTCCACACTCCATCCCCATCCAAGAGGATGCACAATACTTCTTTTGAAGTGTTGGGTGAAAATTATGTAATCAACTCTCGACAGATTACACAACTTGGACTTCAGCCACAGCTATGTGAGATATGAATCTCTCCTCTCGGAAAGGGGAGGCACCCTTCTTACTGCTAAGAGAAACAATAGTAAATCACAAAAGTAATTAAAAAATGTACACGAAATTCACGGAGTGGGGGGGGTGTGTTACATTCATCCTTCTCTCTTTTTTCAGAGAAGATGTTTACAATGCTTCACGTGTTGGAAGTTCCGAATTCTTAATAACTGAAACGAACAACTAGCAGTAATGCCAATATCTCCTATCGTCAAAGCGAGAAGCGTCAGAGATACCAGTAATTAACAACAAACAAAATAAAATAAAAGGAAAGCTCCGAGAGAAGGCACAAAGTGGATTTCCGTAGCTTTATCAATGTGGATCTGCATAAGCGATACCGTTTACTCGTTAAACACAAAGTCTTCTTAAGGCATAACGGTGCCAGATAGCATGACGATTACAAGCACAAAGTCTTGTTAAAGATATTCAACAAAGTGTTAATAGCGCGAATGATTACAAGCACAAAGTCTTGTAGATCCTTCGACAAAGTATCTAAGAGAATGAATAATTATAAGCGCAAAGTCTTATAGATTATCCAACAAGAACATGCAAGAGTATAAATGATTATAAGCGCAAAGTCTTATAGATCACTCAACCAATGATAAACAAAATAACAATGCAATCTAAATAATAGCTGTAACACAAAGTTTACATCAACCACTTAGAGTCTTTCAGATTCCTTGAACTAATCACTACCAAATCAAATCAACTTACAAAAGTATTGAATCCAACGCAAAGTCTGGCTTGCAATCCTTTTCTTTATTGATTGAATCTCATTCACAAAATATGAATGCAAAGTTTCACAAGTTTGCTTACAAAAGGGCAGCACTTCGTTGCAATAGACTAAAAGATAATATTACAATGAAAATCCCTCACATTATATAGAAAGAGGGATGAGCAAAAGAAGGAAAGAGATTGAGAAAATCAAGGAGAGTTAGGTGAGCGATTTTTAGAATCTCACCTAACTTTGACCAAAGTGGTATAATTTGTTTTGAAAATATTACATCTTTGGACTTGGTGTAATTACAATTTACAAAATGACATTGAAAGTAATAGAAATATTTACAAGATCATAATGGGATGCACGAGATGTCTAACAACTGGAGGCGTAGGGGGCGGCTTCCGTCTCTTTGCATTGGGTCACGGAAGTCTTCAAATTTCCCTCCTAGTCTCTGCACGAACTTCTCATCACGGATAGCGGTGTAATCCACAATGGTGAATTCATTGTCCGATCTCATGGCCCGGATAAGGTGAACCTTTTACTGTCAAGATGCGTCTTCAAGTTGTCCAATGTGAGCCTTGTATCACAAATGATGTTCAGCGAAGCTTCTGAGAAGTCTGAACTGTCGATCAAATTTGTGATGGCTTCCTTGAAGATCAGGGATATTTCTGCGGCCGGTAGGAAGATACGATTGTCCTCAAGAAGTTGACCAGGCAACTCTCTGATGCTTTTGTCAAGAATGTTGCGATGCCCGTCGACATCTTCCTGTACTTGGTGAAGATCTTCAATGAGAGATTGAACCACTTGAATCCTGTGTTTCAGTGATTCTCTTACCTCTACAAACTTTTCTTTGTTGGGAATTACCCCAACCTCCACCAATTTTCTGAGCTTTACCTATTTCATTTCCGACCATGACAACAGGCATTTTTCCATGTCTCTGCGCTCCTGGGAAAGTGCGCTCTTTTCTTTATCAAGCTCTGTGGTGAGCTTGGCTAACATGGTGGTTTTCTCATCCGCAGCCAAAATTATCTGAGATCCGTGTTCGATGATCTTTTCAACAAAGTCATACAACACCCTGCCTTTGGAGGCGAATTTCTCAGCTTTCTTGACAGCTGGGTCTTCAATACTTACCACTGTCAGTGGTTTTGCATTACTTGGAGAACCGGCAAGTCTCTTACAACGGTGGCATAATGCTGCGCCCTCTGTTTGTACATGTTACGAGATTGCTCAACTTTGTCCAGCCTTCCTGCCAAGATATCCAAAGTAACTTGCGCATCGGCTTTTGCACTTTCGTTGGTAACCTTGCCAAGCTGAACCTTTGTTACTGTGTAGTCCTCCATATTGACATCACCTTCTTGATTTGGTGGTATGCCAATTTTAGCATACTTGTGGCCAACCTTATCAACATTCAGCCTCGAGTATACTTTTGCCTTTTTCTTTCCTTTGGCCTTTGGAAGAACTATCTCTTCAAGGTCGAGCTCCTCTGGAGAAATCATTTGCTTTTTACGCTTTGACACTTGAGATATTAGCCAAGGAGGAAGAAAAGAAGTGTGAACTTCTAGATTTACTGTCAAGTCGGTCGCCATTGCCACCTCTGAAGTTATTGTCACATCTGAACTCACCAATGGTATCGTGACAATTGGAGAAGTGTTTGTCATCATCGCTCCTGTAGTTGACACATTGAGCTGATCACGCATTGACTCATTCATGAAACGATTGAATTCGTTCTCGGAAGTGATATCATACGTTGGCGAAGACAAACTAGGAATGGACGATGGTGGGCTTGACAGTATATCAACCGTATGGATGCTTGTCACTGAAGGAGTATCAAGCTGGGTTGATGCTGCAGGGATAGGGGATATCTTGGCTGCAGGAATGCTTGTGGTAGGAATAGGTGACGAGGGAACAGGAGGTGGAGGAGTTCTTGAATCTGGAGGGGTATGAGGAACATTTGAAGTCACGGGCGATGATGTTTTGTGGATTTCCTCAACTACATTCTTAGGAGGAGTAGTTATTTCTTCATCATTGTTGGGTTCCTGTTGATCACCCTCTTGTCTCTTCGAATCTTGCTCACCTTCAAAGTCACATTCAGATCCTTCTTCAGAATCTTCATCAGACTCTTGTCCGCTTTCAGAAACCTCTTCGGCATCGGAGTCTGCTTCTGCTGAATCTTCATATTCAGCGGATTGGTTGCTTGAAGTATCTTCTTCATCGGAATCTACCTCCTCTAGAATGGGATTTTTACCCTTAGAGCGAGATGGATGAGATTCCGTCGTTTCTGTCTCTTGGACAGCCTGGGTATCTTTCTTACCAACAGTGAACTTGATCCTAGGGCCTCTCCGTGAAGAAGTGGAAACGGCCGCTGACTTGTTTTTGTCGTGGAGTTCTTGCTGTTGGCGTGCTTCTGCCTCAGACTCTTCTCCTTCTGAGTCTGTTCTGAAACTTTTCATTGCATGACCATGTTTGTGTAACCATTCTTCTGTGTTGGCTAGGATTGGTCTCAGCCTTTCTCTCATGCTGGTGACCTCTTTCCTAGACCACTGTATTGCAGGCAACGACGTTTTAGCAATGCCTTGCTCATCATAGACAGCGTTTATGATATCACCTGGATCCTCAAAATCCTCTGGTAGGTCAGCGATACCAAGATCTCTGATTTGTTGAACTGTCAATCTGCAATAGTCCTTTTTGCGAATGGCTTCTTCATCTCTGGCAATCCGCCTAGATGTCTTCAAAATGGTACCTGTGTTGGTGACCTTTTTGCAACTTCTTTCTAACATCTCGGTAGTCAAAATAAAACCTATACCTGTAGGTTTTGATGGTCATGATCTGCATCTCAGCATAGACAGACTTAGCTTTTTGTGCAGTTTGGATAGTATATCTGCCGATGGTCAGTGGGAACTTGAATCCACACTTGTGGTTGCTTCTTCGTTCTTTCTGCACTGACATCAGCTGTCTGCATGTTTCCATGAGAACCCACTTATCCGAAGGATAACGTGGTAGCATGTAGGGACAACCGGTGTAACAACCTACTCTCAAGTAAGTAAACGTTGGGAATTGGAGAAAATGCATCCAACTTTACTTACCTTATAAGCCTCATCATACACTCTTCTTCTTTCCAAAGCTGGATCAAAGTTGAAGAGTAGAGGCGCAAAGAAAGCATCAGTGACCCGTCTGAAATGATGAAAGCTCTCCTTCAGCTCCAACTGATAGAAATATCTGTACACAGGCACCATCATTCGATTCCCCTTTGTAGATAGACCTGGGAATTGTCTCATCACAGCTGCTGCGTACACCAGGTAAGAAGTCATGTAGAACTTCAATGTAGAAGGAGCATTGATCAACTGCTCGTGCATCTCATCACTGATTTGTTTACCCCAGTCAATATGCACCTTTTGTCTTCTTATGATCCTGATGTACTCATACATCCAGTCGTGAAAGATGGATGATTCCGGCAAACCCTTCACTCTGCTCAGGAACGTGATGATATCCTTGACGTCATCTTTGAAGTCACTTCTCAGGAGTCCTTTCGGCCATCTAGAAACAAACGATCTAGGATTTTTGAGCCATTGAGTATTTATCAACTATTTGGCTTTATTGGGATCAGCATCAAAAATCTCCTATACTTTTGATATAGAGATGTCAATATATTTGTCCATATGAGGGACCTTGAAGACAATATCAAAGAAGTCGGGGTCGAGTCTCAAAATCTCGTGCCCGTAAGAGTCGATCACACTTCTGCTTTCTCGGATGTAATGGGACACAACTTGAAGGACAAACTCAGTATTGTGTGCAGCTGTAGGAAACATCGCCACCAAGTGGAGATTGCTGTGTATGATTGCTCTCATTGAATCAGGGAGAGGCTTCGTCTCTGTCAACTTTGCGAAGTCAACCAAGTCTTGGTGGCCAACTTCTGTATCCTTTATTTCTTCAACTTTTGAAAGCACCATAGTTGGCGGATAGACACCTTGATATTTGTACTTCATCTTGCTTTTTGCTTTCGAAGAAGAAGGAGGCTTCGTAGCAGTCATCAAAAGAAACTGGAATACTAAGCACTCTTGACTTGACGATCTCTGAGAGTAGACTGCAATCCGTCTAGCCAGAACAAACACCAATTGTTAGGGAACATGGGAAAGCATGAAATGAGCACGAGGATGGAAAAGCATAGAGCGGATGGCGAGGCATGCAAAACGATGCACGAATGCGGAAAAATGAGGCTCAGGAGTGCACTGGTCAAAAATGAAGTTCATTTGGGAAGGTCTGGGAAAAGCCTGAAAAAAGTGTAAGGGCCCTAAAATTCAGCGTCCTTACATTCTTGGAAAATGTCATTTGGTGTAAGGGTGCTAAATTTTAGCACCCTTACACTTTCTTAGTGTTAGGCAATTTTTGACATTGTTAAAATGTCACAGCGCTGAAATTTAGCGCTTTTGCAAGATTTGACAATTTTGGAAATGTAAATGTAGAAGGGAAAGGCGAAAGCGCTTTGAGCTTTTGACATATGCAAGTTTGTAAAAAGCTTTTGAAACTCATGTCTTATTACCAATGCATACGCATTCAAAGATGTTATCAAGAACATTTCTTTTTTGAGATTTCCAAGTTTGCTTCAAAACGCATGAAGAGAGCAACAAAGATAGTTCAACACAAACACGTAGGGTAGGTAAAAGTTCTCAAGGGACATCACGCACAGAGCAGAGTGGGGAAAGAAAAACATGAAGAGAATCAGGGAAGAAACGCGAATGAAGAATAGGGATGAAGAAAACTACGCGTAGGGAAGAAAAGAATGCGTAGTGTAAGGAAATGGGAATGGAGGAAAGAAAAACGTGAAGAGAAACAGAAGAAATAGAAACAAAAATGCGAAGGGTTAGAACAAAACGCGAATGGAAAACAAAAACGTAAATAATGAACATTAGATCATATACAGAAAATAAGGAAAAGACAATGCAAAAGACTTACCAAAACCAAGGCGCAAAAATTTGCTGAGAAAAGAATGGCGAAACTCCAAAAATGTGATTTGCAGTTGAAGTGCAATTCGCCCAGCAAGAGGAAAAGGAGATAAAAAGAAATGCAAACAATAAAATGGCGAACTCATTCACTTAATTGAAAATGAGAATTAAAAACCTAACTCAAGTCATGCAATAAATTTAGGCACGAATAGTGGCACGATTGACGAAAAACACGAAAACATGAAGAAACGTGCCAGAAACGTGAAAAAAAGTTTAAGTGTCGAAAGAAAATGTAATGGCGCTAAAATTCAGTGCCCTTACATTTTTTGGAATTTCACTGCATGCAGGGGCGCTAAATTTTAGCCCCCTTTCATTTCAAGACTTAGTCAAATTTTTGGAATTTCACTGCAGGAGCGCACTTTTTCAGTGCCACTGCATTTTTCGCAATTTGCAAAGTACAAACAGTGAAACGTCGCGAAAGATCTCGTTTCGAAGGTCTTTGCGAGGCAAACAAGGGGGAACGCTCGAATTGACTATTTGAGATTTGGGAATGCATTTCGAGGTGGCATGAAAATGCCCTCGTTATGTGTACTTTAACTTCACGAATCCTAGGAAACGGATAAGTTTCGTAGGGGGTTATCCGTGGAACGAGCGCTGCTAGATTCCGTGATAACAGCTGGCTCCTGTTGGGGATCTTCCTTCGGTTGTTCTTTAGAAAAGAACGAAGGGAGAAGAAATCCAGAATTCAATTGCCTTTATCCATCCATTGGGCTTGGAGTCAGGCGACGACAATGACAAAAATGCAAAGACTCAAAAGGACTTAAAAATAAAAAGTATTTACATACCAACGCCGACTTCTTTACTGCGTAAAGTGCTTGAGATGTTTCCCACTGTGAGGAAGGGAAAATGGTGTCCCATCTCCGTATGCTAACAAGAAACTGTTTTCACCATGCAACTGATGTATTTGGAAAGGTCCAGTCCATAGTGAGTCGAATTTCCCGTGCATACCTTTTGGCTCTCTTCGTTTGTCCCATATGAGAATGAGGTCACCAACTTGAAATTCTCGAGACTTATCCTTCTTGTCAAACAACTTCTTCACTTGATCCTGGTGTTCCGCAATGCGGTCAGCCACTTGAACTCGATTCTCTTCCAATTCGGAGAGATACATGATGCGCTTGTCGACAGAATTGTCAAACGTTTCATCCTTAATGGCCTTAGCCAACTTGAGGGTTGGTAGTTCCAAAGTTATAGGAATCTTGGCATTCAATCTGTACAAGAGCTGAAAAGGAGACATGCTGATAGCTCGCTTCAGAGTTATTCTGTCTGCCCACAAAGCATCAAACAAAGCCTTGTGCCACAAACGTTGATTCTCGTCCACCAGCTTGCGGATTATAGTTACCAGATTCTTGTTACTAGATTCCGCTTGACCATTACCCTGCGGATAATAGTCGGAAGAATGTGACAAAGTTATACCATGCTTGAAACAAAACTCTGTGATCTCACTTGATGAGAAAGCAGAAGTGTTGTCCGCAAAGATCTTGTTCGGCACACCGAACCTGGAAATAATATTTTCTTTTAAGAAATTGCACACTACTTCCGAAGTAGCATGCTTGGTAGGTATTGCTTCCACCCATTTGGTGAAATAGTCTGTAGCCGTCAAAACATAGGCATGTCCAGCACTTGACGATGGATTCACTGCACCTATGAAATCAATAGCCCATTGTTGGAAAGGTTCATCAATCACGACAGGTTTTAACGACAAAGATTCCAATTTTGGACGGCCAACAAACTGTTGGCACAATTCACACTTATGCACCCAAGAGTACGTGTCCTAAAAGAGTGTAGGCTAGTAATACTTTACTCTCAGGATTTTGTGAGCAGTTACTGGCGCTGAGAAATGCCCACCACATGCCAAATCATGGTAAGATTTCAGCAACTTTTGCTGTTGCTCTTTATCAACACACCTGAGAAATGTTCCATCCATCGCACGCTTATACAAGCCGCTATCCCACAAGATGAAACTAGCTGACTTTAGCTTGATGGTCCTTTTTTCTTTCGGAGTTAAGTGATTAGGACATTCTCCATATGTCAGGAAGTGAGCTATGTTGGAAAACCATTCATCAGTGGTGTTAACGAATAGTACCATAGGAAGTGTACTAGGATCAACCTCTTCATCTGAGACCTCCTCATTCTCTGAAATTTCCTCATCTGGATTTTTTTCTGCAATGAGCTGACAAAGACCACGTCCACGTATCAGCTTAGTAGGCTTTATCTCCAGATCATATTCTTGAATCTTGGCAATCCAGTTTCCTCTTTTCGTTCCAAATTCTTGTTGTGTGAGGATAGACTTGACAGTCGAATCTGGAACGAGAACTTTGACATGATTGCCCAGAATGTAGAACCGGAAATGCTTAACGGCTTTTACAACTGCAAAAGCGTGCTTTTCCATCTGAGAATATTTCAACTCGTAATTCTTTAGAGGGAAACTCATGAATGCAATGGGGGATTCAAAACCCTCATCATTTTCCTGCACCAAGATTGCCAACAGCGTATGCTCGGAAGCATAACTGTACATCACAAAATCTTTGGTGTAGTTAGGGAAAACCAATACAGGCACATGAGCAATGGCCTCCTTGATGTCATCGAACGCTGCTTTGCCTTCTGCCGTCCAATGAAACGTGGCGTTACCCTTCATCATGTTCACAATGTGACGAGTCTTTTCAGCTAAGTCTAGAAGAAACCTCCTGAAGAAGTTTACCTTGCCGAAAAAGGAATGAACGACCTTCTTGCTTGATGGCAAAACAAGGGACTTGATTCCATTGACTCTTTCTGAGTCAATCTTGATTCCTTCTGTAGATACTACATGACCAAGAAGTTTACCTTCTGTCACCCCAAAAGTTGACTTTTTGGGATTGAGGGAAATGCCGTGCTGACGGCATCTCTCTAGAGTTTGTCTCAAATGATAGAAATGCTCATGGTGTTGCTTAGAGAACACCGTAAGATCGTCAAGGTACACCACAATGAACTTACCCATTACGTCATGGAAAGCGAGATCCATGGCACGTTGGAATGTAGCGCAGGCGTTGATCAAACCAAACGGCATCCTACGATACGCAAAGGTTCCCCAAGGCGTTGTGAAAGCGGTTTTGTGTTGATCGCTTGAATTCACTTCAATTTGATTGTAACCGGAAAATCCGTATAGCATAGAGAGCATCTCGGATCCAGTTACATTTTGTAGAACTTGGTCCATCACTGGAAGTGGGTAATTGTCTTTGAGAGACAATTGATTTAGATTTCTGAAATCTACACAAATGCGGATTTCACCATTCTTCTTACGAATGGGGACGATATTGGCTATCCATGTTGAATGATGGATAGGGAAAATTATCCGCGCATTCAACATCTTTTGAACTTCGGCTAAAATCGTTCCAGAAATCTTGGGATTGTACTGCCTCTGCTTTTGTTTGTAAGGTAAAGCACCAACCTTGAGAGGAATGTCATGTTGCACTTCCTTGGGCCGAAATGACTTTAGATCATCATATGAATACGCCAAGATGTCAATGTACTCTTGCAGTAGCTGAGCAAACTGTCTTCTTTCTTAGCCGTGCAGCATTTGCCAATGTTGACCATCTTAGGATCGGCTTCAGTTCCCAAATTTATCTGTTCAACCTCATTAGATGAGTCAGAATCTGAGAGTTGTTTCTTTACGTGGCGATCATGCTTATCAAAAAGCTTTTCCAAGGATACCAATCCTTTAGGGATCTTATTCCCTTTGAGTTGCAGATATTCCTCGCCTGTAATAGGATCTAGATCAGACACGGATTCTCGAAGTGGAGAATCGCTGCCCTCAAAGTACAACTCATCAAAATTCTCTGCTTTCTCAAGAAAGGCGATAATTTGATGGTCGTCATTGAAAATTTTCTAGTTTTCTGAATTGTCAGGTACACTTGGGCGGAAAACCAACTCTATGGTGTAGGTAGAACCTTGAAAGTCTTTGTGTGGTACCAAGAGCGTGGCAGAGATCGCAAGGGAATCAGCTCTAGTATTGTATTCTCTGGGAACAACGGAGATATCAAAAGCCTCAAATTCCTCAATGGAATCCCATACTAGATTATGATAATGTCTGAGTCTCTCATTCTTTGTTTGATAGAGATTTCTTACTTGACATACTATCAACTCGGCATCACCTTGCGCATGAAGATTTTTTATACCTTTCTTCAACGCAACTTGCATTCCTAGTAACAGGGCTTCGTACTCGGCGGTGTTATTGGTGTTATCAAACCGCAGCTTGAAGGAGAAAGGGAAAAACTTGCCTGATGGTGAGATGAAAACCATTCCTACTCCAGAAACGGTCGAAGAGCAGCTACCATCGAACTCGAGCAGCCAGACACCGTTGGAATCACCAACTGGAACAGTGTCGAAGTCCAAAACTTCATCTTCTGACGAAGATTCATGGTCGGAGACGGACAAATCTCTTGATGACGTTTCATTTGAAGTTGAAGAAATATCATCTTTTTCTAACTCATTTGGAGTTGAGGATTCTCCTACCTCATTTGTCTGTAGGTAGTAAGTTCCCACGCCTAAAGATTCGAACAAAATCTGAGCTCTGGGATCATTAGATTCAACAACCGAAAACTTTGATTCCTTTTCAGGAATCAGCTTTTGCATCACACCTTTTACTGGTATTCTTGCTTCAGACATATCCATACTTAGTTCTCCTCCAACATCTCTGCAAAAATTACGTCCGAGGAGGATACCGTAGGAAGCTGGTACATCGGCCACGAGGACCGTCATCTTTATCTTCTTCTCCGGGTATGCGGCGAATGCATATTGGGCATCTTTGATCTGACCGATCAATGGCACTTTCTTATTCTCCATGGAAAAGCAACGGCTGAAGGTTTTGGTCATTTCAAGGCCTAACGCAGTAGCTACCTTGGCGGGCATTACATTGTCAGATGCACCAGAGTCTATGACACAGTTACTCAGCTTGAAACCATTTACAAGTAGGGAGATGAAAAATGGATCAATGCGTCCAGAAGCAGTTGGAGGGTTAGATACGAGGTTACTCTGTGATACTTTGGGTTTAGGAGTAACTGGGATGTCAGGAGGAGTATCCCGACTTGGAGAGATCTTTTTATCATTTACGAACTTGACAAGCCTGTCAAATTGGTCAGGGTTGGCTTTGACGTATTCAGCCTCGGACATTTGAACCTTGGTTTTCTTGGCATGGTCAATGATGTCGAAAGCCTAGAAAGAACTTTGTAGGTTGGAAGCCGTAACTTCACTGATTGGTTTCACAAAAGGCACACTGGTCTTTGGAACGAGAGGATTAGCTTTAGGAATAATGGGAGTTGACGAAGAAGAACGGGGTGCACTTACTTGTGGATTTGCTGCTTTCTTAGGTTGCCAAGGGGAGATCCTCTTTTGGCAATAATTATGGGCGGATTTTCTTTTTCTGGGACAGCAGCAGCTTGAGCTTTGTCAAGTTCACTTTGTTGATGCCGCGTAAAAACAACGTAAGTGTCAGTCACCAAGTCGTCTTCTTCTTCTTCTTCTCCCATCATTTGCAAATAGCTGATCTTGGAGTCGCCAACCGATTCAGTTTCTTCTTCTTGGAAGAGATCGGCATTTTCTTCT
Organism: Sequoia sempervirens; assembly: GCA_007258455.2. Lineage (NCBI taxonomy): Eukaryota > Viridiplantae > Streptophyta > Pinopsida > Cupressales > Cupressaceae > Sequoia > Sequoia sempervirens. The sequence goes on along the minus strand of VDFB02006206.1, from coordinate 11,805 downwards.
TCAGGATATTCAGGCTGAGCATAATCATCTTGTTCAGTCTCATAGTACCCAGCGGCATTGTTAGCAGGCGGGGCTTCAAGAGCAAGTCGTCCTGGAGGTGCTGGGAGACGATTCTGATTTTTGTTGCTAGCATAGTTAGGAAAAGTCCTCCTAGGGACGTCTTTGTAGTTGTTACCATTGTTGTTGTTTGACACTTGCTTCTTAAGAGACAAAACTTCATTTTCCAACCTTTAGACCATGGGATCTATGAAATTTGAGCTGGCAGTGGAAGTACTAGCATTAGATGCTGAAGATCCTGAGGCTTGCATCCTTTTATTTCCATTAGTCCCCATCCTGATTTCTCCAGCAAGGATCATGTCGTCCTCCAGACTGGTAGCCAATTGCTGGGCTGCTACAACGTTAACAAGATTTTCCCTGCGCAAGTAGAAACTTACCTTAGGTAATTAGGTGTTGATGAAGAAGCATTTCAGGTTATGATCCGTCAGTTTTGCATCATTGGGGATCTGTGTCACCAACTTATTGAACTTTGCCACAAACTCGCGCATAGGCTCGTGAGCTTCTTTATGCATGGTGGTGAGTTGCGCCAATAGAGCATGTGAATCTTCAGCAAGCTTAAACCTTTCTTCAAATTTAGTGGGAAGAGTGGCCCAATTCGTGACGGAAGCATTGGGAAGAGTAAAGAACCATTCAGCTGCAATCCCTTGAAGGGATTCAATGAACAATCTTACAAAAACATCTTCGTGCTCAATGCCAAGAATGCCACATACTATGTAGAATGCGAATATGTGCTCATCGGGGTGTTGTTTGCCATCACCTTGAAATTTTGGAAGATGCTTCCTGGATACACGAGGAAGTTTGTGTAAAGGTGGAGTCAAACGGAGGGGACCAAAAGCATTTCCCCACGGTCCTGTAGGTTGTGCGGCCATGACTGGTTGCACAACAGATGCTTGAACAGGACGTCTGCAATAAACTGACCAAACACTTGGGATCAGAGATCTTTGGCTACGTGGAGGGAAGCTTATAGCCCGCTGCAATGGTGACCTTGCTCATGGAAGAGTAAATGGAAAGTCACGTTGCAACAACTCTTCAAAGAGTGGATCTGTTATTCCTTGAGCCCTCAATCCTCTTGTATATATTCGGTCCGCCAGAATGTAGATATGAATATAAAGGGTGTTACAGAGTTAACAATATACAAAAGAACAACAACAAAAAGGAAACTTATCTACTTCAATCCGAAGCGTGAGGCTCAGATTGCGTATGTAGGTTCCCCAGTAGAGTTGCCAAAAAACTGTTGGGTGAAAATTATGTAATCACTTCGATAGATTACACAACTTGGACTTCAGCCACCTATGTGAGATGTGAATCTCTCCTCTCTAAAGGGGAGGCCTTCACGCTAAGAGAAACAATAGTAAATCACAAGTAATTACAAAATGTACATAAATTCACGGAGTGGGGGGGTGTGTTACATTCATCCTTCTCTTTTCGCAGAAGATAAGCCATAATGTTTACCAAGTGGTGCCCACCTGATAACTCTGGAAACTTAACAACTAAAGGGGCATGCCAATATCTCTATCCGGCCAAAGTGAAGCGTGAGAGATACCGGAAGTAATTAACAACAAACAAATAAATTAAAAAGGAAAAGCTCATGAAGGCACAAAGTCGCTCCAGAGCTTTATCAATGTTGATCTCGCAGATAACGCATTATTCACGGTTAACACAAGTAGAAGCACAAAGTCTTCTTAGATGCAACAATTCTTCGAACAGCATGAACGATTACAAGCACAAAGTCTTGTAGATCATCCAACAAAAGTATCAATGAGCACGAACGATTACAAGCACAAAGTCTTGTAGATCCTTCGACAAAGTATCTAAGACTAAGAATAATTACAAGCACAAAGTCTTGTAGATTATTCAACAAGAACATGCAAGAGTATGAATGATTATAAGCACAAAGTCTTATAGATCATTCAACCAATGATAAAAGAAATACAATGCAATCTAAATAATGAATGTAACACAAAGTTTACATCAACTACTGAGAGTCTTTCAGATTCCTCGAACTAATCACTACCAAATCAGATCAACTTACAAAAGTATCGAATCCAACGCAAAGTTTGGCTTGCAATCCTTTTCTTTATTGATTGAATCTCATTCACAAAGCATGAACGCAAAGTTTCACAAATTTTCTTACAAAAGGGCAGCACTTCGTTGCAAAAGGCTAAAAGATAAATTACAATGAAAATCCCTCACCTTATATAGAAAGAGGGATGAGCAAAATAAGGAAAGAGATTGAGAAAATCAGGGAGAGTTAGGTGAGCGATTTTAGGAAATCTCACCTAACTTTGACCAAAGTCAAAGTGTAATTTGTTTTGAAAATATTACATCTTTGGACTTGGTGTAATTACAATTTACAAAATGACATTCGAAAATGTCGAGAAATATTTACAAGATGCATAATGGGATGCATCGGAAATGTCTAACACTGGAGAATAGGAGGCTGCTTCACGCCTCTTTGCATCGGGCAATCTTAAGTCTTCAAATTTCCTCCTAGTCTCCCCGCATCTAACTTCTCATCTCGACCAACGGCGGTAATCCACAATGGTGTGAATTCTCGGATCGATCTCATGCGATGAGGAACCTTTTGCACTGCCAAGATGCCTTCAGTTGTCTAATGTGAGCCTTGTAATACAAATGATGTTCAAAGAAGCTTCCCGAAGTCCGAACTATCAATCAAATTCAGATGGCTTCCGAAGATCGGGATATTTCTGTGGCCGGCAGGAAGATACGATTTTCCTCAAGAAGTTGACCAGGCAACTCTCTGATACTTTTGTCAAGAATGTTACGATGCCCGTCGACATCTTCCTGTACTTGGTGAAGATCTTCTATGAGAGATTGAACCACTTGAATCCTGTGTTTTAGTGATTCTTTTACCTCTACAAACTTTTCTTTGTCGGGAATTACCCCAACCTCCACCAATTTGCTGAGCTTTACCTGTTTCATTTCTAACCATGACAACAGGCATTTTTCCATGTCTCTGCGCTCCTGGGAAAGTATGCTCTTTTCTTTATCAAGCTCTGTGGTGAGCTTGGCTAACATGGTGGTTTTCTCATCCGCAGCCAAAATTATCTAAGATCCGTGTTTGATGATCTTTTCAACAAAGTCATATAACACCCTGCCTTTGGAGGCGAATTTCTCAGCTTTCTTGACAGCTGGGTCTTCAATATTTACCACTGTCAGCAGTTGTGCATTACTTGGAGAACCGACAAGTCTCTTTACAACAGTGGCATAATGCTCTGTCCTTTGTTTGTACATGTTACGAGATTGCTCAACTTTGTCCAGCCTTCCTGCCAAGATATCCAAAGTGACTTGCGCATCGGCTTTTGCACTTTCGTTGGTAACCTTGCCAAGCTGGACCTTTATTACTGTGTAGTCCTCCATATTGACATCACCTTCTTGATTCGGTGGTATGCCAATTTCAGCATACTTGTGGCCAGACTTATCAACATTCAGCCTCGAGTATACTTTTCCTCTTCTTCCTTTGTTCTGAAGAACTATCTCTTCAAGGTCGAGCTCCTCTGGAGAAATCATTTGCTTTTTACGCTTCGACACTTGAGCTATTAGCCAAGGAGGAAGAAAAGAAGTGTGAACTTCTAGATTTACTGTCAATTCAGTCGCCATTGCCACCTCTGAAGTTATTGTCACATCTGAACTCACCATTGGTATCGTGACAATTGGAGAAGTATTTGTCATCATTGCTCCTATAGTTGACACATTGAGCTGATCACGCATTGACTCATTCATGAAACGATTGAATTCATTTTCAGAAGTGATATCATACGTTGGCGAAGACAAGCTAGGAATGGACGATGGTGGGCTTGACATTATATCAACCGTATGGATGCTTGTCACTGAAGGAGTATCAAGCTGGGTTGATGCTGCAGGGATAGGGGATATCTCGGCTGCAGGAATTCTTATGGTAGGAATAGGTGACGAGGGAATAGGAGGTGGAGGAGTTCTTGAATCTGGAGGGGTATGAGGAACGTTTGAAGTCACGGGCGATGATGTTCTGTGGATTTCCTCAACTACATTCTCGGGAGGAGAAGTAGTTATTTCTTCATCATGCTCGGGTTCCTGTTGATCACCCTCTTGTCTCTCCGATTCTGGCTCACCTTCAAAGTCAATCTTCAGATCCTTCTTCAGAATCTTCATCAGACTCTTGCCCGCTTTTAGAAACCTCTTCGGCATCGGAGTCTGCTTCTGCTGAATCTTCATCTTCAGCGGATTGGTCGCTTGAAGTATCTTCTTCATCGGAATCTACCTCCTCTAGAATGGGCTTTTTACCCTTAGAGCGAGATGGATGAGATTCATATTTCTATCTCTCTTGGATGCCTCTAGGTATCTTCTACATACCAATGTGCTGAACTGACCTGTGCCTCTCCTCAGGAAGGCGGAACGTCAATTTTGTTTTGTCGCTGAAGTTCTCGTCATATGCACGCCTGTACCTCTTTCCCTCGAAGTCCTGTTTCAAACTTTTCATTGTAATGACCATGTTTGTAACTATTCTTCCTGCGGTTGGCTAGATTGGTCTCTCACTTTTCTCTCATAAAGTAGCGGACCTTTCCTAGGACCATCAGATTGTGGTGGCACCCACTCAGCAATGCCTTGTATATCATAGATGTTGTCTATGATATCACCTTCGATCCTCAAAAACTTTTCCTCGGTAGGTCGGGCCGGAGTACTAAGATCTTCGATTTGTTGAACTGGCTTTAATCATAATAGTCCATTTTATTAATGGCTTCTTCATCTCTGCAATCCGCCCAGATGTCTTCAAAACAATACCTGTGTTGGTGACCTTTTTGCAACTTCTTCCTAACATCTCGGTAGTCAAAATCAAACCTATACCTGTAGGTTTTGATGGTCATGATCTGCATCTCAGCATAGATGGACTTAGCTTTTTGTGCAGTCTGGATAGTATATCTGCCGATGGTCAGTGGGAACTTGAATCCACACTTGTGGTTGCTTCTTCGTTCTTTCTGCACCGACATCAGCTGTCTGCATGTTTCCATGAGAATCCACTTATTCGAAGGATAACATGGTAGCATGTAGGGACAACCGGTGTAACAACCTACTCTCAAGTAAGTAAACGTTGGGAATTGGAGAAAAATGCATCCAACTTTACTTACTACCTTATAAGCCTCATCAGACACTCTTCTTCTTTCTAAAGCTGGATCAAAGTTGAAGAGTAGAGGGGCAAAGAAAGCATCAGTGACCTGTCTGAAATGATGAAAGCTCTCCTTCAGCTCCAACTGATAGAAATATATGTACACAGGCACCATCATTCGATTCCCCTTTGTAGATAGACCTGGGAATTGTCTCATCACAGCTGCTGCGTACACTAGGTAAGAAGTCATGTAGAACTTCAATGTAGAAGGAGCATTGATCAACTGCTCGTGCATCTCATCACTGATTTGTTTACCCCAGTCAATATGCACCTTCTGTCTTCTTATGATCCTGATGTACTCATACATCCAGTCATGAAAGGTGGATGATTCCGGCAAACCCTTCACTCTGCTCGGGAACGTGATCATATCCTTGACGTCATCTTTGAAGTCACTTCTCAGGAGTCCTTTCGACCATCTAGAAACAGATGATCTAGGCTTTTTGAGCCATTGAGTATTTATCAACTGTTTGGCTTTATTGGGATCAGCATCAAAAATCTCCTGTGCTTTTGATATAGAGATGTCAAATATTTGTCCATATGAGGGACCTTGAAGACAATATCAAAGAAGTCGGGGTCGAGTCTCAAAATCTCATGCCCATAAGAGTCGATCACGCTTCTGCTTTCTCGGATGTAATGAGACACAACTTGAAGGACAAACTCAGTATTATGCGCAGCTATAGGAAACATCACCACCAAGTGGAGATTGCTGTGTACGATTGCTCTCATTGAATCAGGGAGAGGCTTCGTCTCTGTCAACTTTGCGAAGTCAACCAAGTCTTGGTGGCCAACTTCTGTATCCTTTATTTCTTCAACTTTTGAAAGCACCATAGTTGGAGGATAGATGCCTTGATATTTGTACTTCATCTTGCTTTTTGCTTTCGAAGAAGAAGGAGGCTTCGTAGCAGTCATCAAAAGAAATTGGAATACTGAGCACTCTTGACTTGACGATCTCTGAGAGTAGACTGCAATCCGTCTAGCCAGAACAAACACCAATTGTTAGGGAACATGGGAAAGTGTGAAATGAGCACGAGGATGGAAAAGCATGGAGCGGATGGTGAGGCATGCAAAATGATGCACGAATGCAGAAAAATGAGGCTCAGGAGTGCACTGGTCAAAAATGAAGTTCATTTGGGAAGGTCTGGGAAAAGCCTGAAAAAAGTGTAAGGGCGCTAAAATTCAACGCCATTACATTCTTGGAAAATGTCATTTGGTGTAAGGGCGCTAAATTTTAGCGCCCTTACACTTTCTTAGTGTTAGGAAATTTTTGACATTGTTAAAATGTCACAGCACTGAAATTTAGCGCTTTTGCAAGATTTGACAATTTTGGAAATGTAAATGTAGAAGGGAAAGGCGAAAGCACTTTGAGTTTTTGACATATGCAAGTTTGTAAAAAGCTTTTGAAACTCATGTCTTATTACCAACGCATACACATTCAAAGATGTTATCAAGAACATTTCTTTTTTGAGATTTCCAAGTTTGCTTCAAAACGCATGAAGAGAGCAACAAAGATAGTTCAACACAAACACGTTGGGTAGGTAAAAGTTCTCAAGGGACATCGCGCACAGAGCAGAATGGGGAAAGAAACGCGAAGAGAATGCGTAGGGAAATAAAGAAACGCGAATGAAGAATAGGGATGAAGAAAACTACGCGTAGGGAAGAAAAGAATGCGTAGGGTAAGGAAATGGGAATGGAGGAAAGAAAAACGTGAAGAGAAACAGAAGAAATAGAAACAAAAATGCGAAGGGTTAGAACAAAACGCGAATGGAAAACAAAAACGTAAATAATGAACATTAGATCATATACAGAAAATAAGGAAAAGACAATGCAAAAGACTTACCAGAACCAAGGCGCGAAAATTTGCTGAGAAAAGAATGGCAAAACTCCAAAAACGTGATTTGCAGTTGAAGTGCAATTCGCCCAGCAAGAGGAAAAGGAGATAAAAAGAAATGCAAACAATAAAATGGCGAACTCATTCACTTAATTGAAAATGAGAATTAAAAACCTAACTCAAGTCGTGCAATAAATTTATGCACAAAAAGTGGCACGATTGACAAAAAACACGAAAACATGAAGAAACGTGCCAGAAACATGAAAAAAAGTTTAAGTGTCGAAAGAAAATGTAATGGCGCTAAAATTCAGTGCCCTTACATTTTTTGGAATTTCACTGCATGCAGGGGCGCTAAATTTTAGTGCCCTTGCATTTCCAGACTTAGTCAAATTTTTGGAATTTCACTGCAGGAGCGCACTTTTTCAGTGCCACTGCATTTTTCGCAATTTGCAAAGTACGAACAGTGAAACGTCATGAAAGATCTCGTTTCGAAGGTCTTTGCGAGGCGAACAAGGGGGAACGCTTGAATTGACTATTCAATACTTTGGAACGCATTTCGAGGTGGCATGAAAATGCCCTCGTTATGCGTACTTTAACTTCACGAATCCTAGGAAACAGACAATTTTCGTAGGGGGTTATCCGTGGAACGAGCGCTGCTAGATTCCGTGATAACACTCCGAATAGCTTGAAACTTCATACCTGCAACCCTGTGCTCAACTTTTTTTGTTTGTAAATGATAACTTGGATAATGAATTAACAATGCTTTTTTCCTTTTAACCTTCTCAAACCCTAACACCCTTTTTCCCCTTTTGCACATTTAAATAATATTTTCTTTTTCAAAAGATATGCCTTTTAAATTAAATTCATAAAATTAACTTAAAATATAATCTTTTAAAATCAAAGTTACTTTATCCCCTTATAATGTTCTATTATAAAGTACTTTATTAAAGTTACTTTATAACATTAAATTACAAAGTCACTTTAATAATATAACATTATTAAAGTAATTCAACTTTAGTAATTTAATGAAAGTGCCCACTCTCGACCAAAACTGACAATAATCCCTTGAGAGTGCCTCTAACATCAAACCTCTTTGTAGGCGTGAAACCATTGAACCTGGTATAACTTGCTATAAATAGCAAGTATAAATGATAAGCCTTGAACTACATTCGAAAGGCCTACCAACCAACTAGATCACTGAGCTGAATATGTAGGAATGAATACACAAGCCTCCAAAAGACCCTAAATCCCCTCAAAGGGTCCCCTAAATGTCTCATTAGCCTACGAGAACTAGATAGTATGCTAACCACTGCAAACATATCGATCCCGAAAAAAGGAGACATTACATATTGTTAAGGACACCTTGCATACTTGAGGTGATAGGTTATTTGTTGAATCTCTCCAAAAATTATGAAATATCTACATGCTCGATCTCTATATCTCTAATATGGTCCACATTAGACTCCATAGAGGTCATCGAGAATAGTCCTTGGTATTTGTACTTCATATTTTTCTTCTTGGGAGAAGGATCAAACATTTGGCAATAGACTACAAAAATGAATTTTAAAACCTTCCAGATTTAGAAAAATTACAAGTGCCAAGGTTCGTGCAATTGTGGAGAAAATCCACAATTTTACATTTCAACAATGTTAAAAGGTGTAGTTTAGAGAAAATTCTTCGATCTACATGGGAATTTCTTTCTGGGTGTAAAGGTGGAAACATTTCTCACCTTTGCATGAGGGTATAGTTTAAAGTGTAATTTAGAGAAAATTTTCCCAACTACACTTAGGGCATGCCAACAAATAGGTGCAAGTTATATAATTTCCTCCAATTTGCATCTATTAATGGGTAAGTCATCCTGATGCAAATCAAAGAAAATTCTCCAACTTGCATCTCTTATATGCAAAAAGGATATGTACTTCAGAGAATTTTCTTTGAAGCGCATAGGAAGCATATGATCTCTTTTAATGGTGTTGTTCAGATAAAATTATCTGCACAAAACATTAAGTTGGATGCGGATAACGATGGTGTTGTGCAAGGAAATTTACCCAAACTACACCTGAATACTTAAGGTTTTTATTTAGGGAAATTTCCTCGAACAACCTGAAGACAGGGTTTTGTTCAAGTAACTTGTTCAAGATGTTTGTTCAGTAAGATGTTTGGAGTTATATCTCCAAACAACACCTACCCATTTAGAACAATGCGCAGGTGTAAGCTTAAAACCTAAACCTAAGATGAATGCAAAAAAGCATGCAAAAACATAAACTAGCTCAAAAACCTAAACAACGTTCAAAAAACATAAACAAACCTAAATAAAAATAGCATTCAAAATGAAACTAAATAAATACCTATAAGCCTAAATAATGGTGAAACCTTGACAAGATTATTATGAAAGCTCAACAATACCAACAACAAGTAAGAGGGAGTAGGTAGCACAAGAATCAATGAAGAAACAAGGGAAAACAAATGGAAATAATGAAAAAGAAACAAGGTTAAACAATAAATAAACCAACTTAAAATGCATTAATGGCCAAACGTGTGGGAGAAAGAGTGTGGTTGTAAAGAATTTCTCCACGACTACACTCAAGATGTAGTTTAACCAAAATATGCAAGTGCATTGAAAAATAGTGACATTGCACTCAAAAAGAAAAATGGTGTTGGAAGTTTGAGGAAGTTTGTCATTGATGATGCTCAACATGAGCATGATACAAATGAGGAATTTGCATAGGATAACACTCCTCCGGAAGTGGAGGACATGACAAAAGGAAATGATGAGGAGACAATGATCATAGAAGACATTCAAAAGGAGAATACCACCACTCCCCCTCCGATACAAGAAGTTACTCCTTCGACGAATATAGAAAACCCTGCTAAGGAAGATGATACAAACAATGATGATAATGAAGAAGAAAAGGTTGATGAAGAGAAGGAAGAAGAGCACAAAGAGGAAGAAGACAAGACTAAGGATGCATCTAGAGATGCACAAAAATAAAAGGATAAACTTGTTGACTCCAAAAGTGCAGAAGAAAAGGGAAAAGTTGTGGAAACAACTAAAGTTTTAGGTGAATCATCTAGCTCCTTCGAAGATTCTTTGAAAAAATTATTTAGTATACATCCAAAGTTCCAAAAAGTTGTATCTTCACAACTTCTACAATTGCCAATGCATCAAGGCAATGTTGATTTAGACAAAATCTCTTCCATCCACAAGCTTCAATTGGGAGACATGTTTCATGCATCCGCAAGGAAAGAGATCATTGAAATACATCAAAAGAGTGGTGAATTGATGGAAGAAGCAATTAAAGCACTATAGGAAACCATACTCGGTGCAAATGTTGACACCTCACTCTCTGATATGGAAAATTTCAAACTGCTTATTGACTCTTTTAAGATTTATGCATCTGGTTTGAAAGAAGAAGTAGAGAAAGAAGATGAGAAAATAATCAATGATAAGAGGATGATGGAGATGAGTGAGAAATGTGCCTTTGCACATAAAAAGTTCTCATAATTATTGAATAATGTTGAAGGATTTGTTGATGAGGCGAAGGCACTATTTCAATATGGCATGAAGTAGCCCAGAGCCACACAAAGCATAAGAAAGGAGATGGAATCTATTGAGTCTCAAATTGATGTTGCCTCGAGTGCTTATGATCTGGCAGTTGACCTCACCAGAGAAATAAGGAACACAATAGAAGACATATATAATAATTTATTTCAATTGAAATCACATAAAGAACATATTATTCTATAGTTTGGAGAGGTAAGGGATCTAGTCAATCCCAAATTTATACTTGTTTTCAAAAGCTCTTCTAAGTGCAGACAAAGTTAATAAGATGAATTTGGTACCTACCACTCTGGAAGAAGGAGAAGAACTATTATTAGAGTTTGAAACACATAATAGACTACTTGTGAAGGTTAAAATAGAACGAGAACATGGTAGGTAAGCCTATGAAGACCATTTGAAGAAGTTGCAAGTGTCAACCACCTTCGGTTGACTCACTTCTTGTGCTTTTTTTGCATTTCCAGTATTTCTATTCAGATTATTTATACATATGCAAACAGTATAGATAATTTTTCTAGTACCTTTTTTGTTTTTTTTGCTCTAGTATATATGACTTGGGGGGAGTCAATCCATTCTTTTTCAGTTTTTACATATGCTTACATTTCTCAGGGGGAGTTTTGGTGATAGTTAGAATAGGTAGAATAGGTGCCCTTGGTCCTTGATGTCAAAGGGGGAGAATATTTTGGAGATTTTTGCCACGTTGCCATAAATGAAAAAAAGGGGAGATTGTTGGAAGTTTGAGGAAGTTTGTCATTGATGATGATGTTTGGCAACATGAGGATGGAAGGCACATAATGATGTGTTACAGTGTTTTCATTGATGTCAACATTGTTGTGGATCATTTTGATTAGTTCTAACAGGTCTTTGTAGTGTTAAGAAAGACATTTGTGCAAGATGATTTGGTATGGAAAGATTAGTAATGTGGAAAATTGGTTGTGTCAAATCTACTAGTTCAGTATAACTGGGAATTGGTTTTTGGGTCCACACCACTCTGCAAATGAAGATCACTCTATGCTTCTAACATTATTTTGGTGGATGTTAGATGTATCTAATTCTAAGATTTTATCATGTTTTGGCAAGTGGATTGAAAGTTATGAGTAGTTTAGTATTCTGCCTGACAGATTACAATTTTGCTTTTATGTATAGTATGTTTGTGTGGGAGAATCCACACTTCTCTACGACTGAGTCTTTTGCCTT
>VDFB02006205.1:0-23440 GCA_007258455.2 Sequoia sempervirens | reverse complement strand
AAATTAGCCCCGGAAACTGGACTGCTAAAAATAGTAAGTTGTCTGTTTTTGCTCAAATCTTGCATACGAGCAGCCTGATACGTTCTGGATGCTTTGTGACTGTCGGAATTTCAAAATAGCTGACAAATTGCCCTGAATTTCACACTTACTAAAAATAGTAAGTACCTCAGAATCTGATAAAAACTTGCTGAGAACCTGCTAGAAACATGATAATAACAACGTTAAGTTCAATTTTCAATTTATTCACTTTACTTGACCTTGGACTGACCAGAAACGATGAAACCACAATTTTAGACTTGGCCAAATTTCACATTTAAACTCAATGGCGGGCACGTTCCCCGAAATGCAGACCAGAGAAAAGAGACAGAGAGAGAGAGAGAGAGAGAGAAAAACAAAAGCCGAAAGACCAGAATGGAGCAAAATTTAGGGGTCCCCATTTTGAATGGGGCTTATGAAAAGGTCAGCAACAAAGCATTGATTTTAGCTCACACCTGGCATCATTTCAAAGGCCGTACGGATTTCTTCTTGCTGTTGATGGGTCGTACCATTCTGTTGTTGGGCCGTACCTTCAAGTACAGGGCCGTACTTTTCTCCTAGGGTCAAACGCCTCTCCTTTTGGCATTCTGACTTCACCAACAGGGGCGCATATTCCTCTGGTTTCATTTGCAATCATCTGACGGACGGAGAAGTTGATATCTATGATGGTCGTACCATTTCATCATCACAGGCGGCTGCAATAACCAGGTTTTTCAGCATGAATGTTGTTGCTTTTAATTTTGCATGTTAACCGATCTTAGATGTAATCAGTTTGGAAGATCAGTAAACATTCTGGCATCAATATATCTATTGGATTCCATCATATTTAGCACTATAGTATTTTATTTAATTTTTGCAAGCATTTCCTTCAAAAATCGCATTTTATCTCTTTATGCAAAAAACTACAAAAAAATCAAAACCATCAGAAAACAAGCAAAAACACAAATATGTCAGATTTAGCCGTTGGGGTTTGAAGTTGAATTACAAGGCTTCTTCACATTGGTGTAGTCATGGATTTGCAATCCATCATACCAAACCTCTTCAGGACGTCTATAGTATACTTCCCTTGACTCAGGATGATCTCATTAGGCCTCTACCACACTTCTAATCATAGGAAGTAATCCATATATCCTAGATCCTTCATCTCAAATTCAGAAGCTAACTCCTTGCATTTGATAATGAGATATTCTGCTAGAGTAAGAAATAGATCATCAACATAAAGAACCAAGATTAATGCCTCACCATCAACTACCTTGAAGTAAAGATTTGAATTAGCATCATTCTTGGAGAAGCCCAAGCTCATCAAGTATCGATCAATCCTCTCATACCAAGCACGAGGAGCCTACTTAAGGCCACACAAAGCCTTCCTCAATTTACAAACACGAGACTCCTTCCCATGAATCTCAAAGCCATCAGGTTGCTCAATGTATACCTCTTCTTCAATCACGCCATTAAGGAATGTTGTCTTCACGTCCATCTGATGTAGCTTCCATCCCTTAGCTGCTGCAATAGCAATAATGACCTTGATGGATGTATAACGAGCAATCGGAGCAAAGGTTTCTTCATAATCTATTCCCTCTTTTTGAGAGAATCCTCTAGCCACAAATCTAGCTTTGTACTTCTCCATGCTTCCATCAGTTGCATGCTTGATCTTGAAAAGCCATTTAGAAGATACAACTGATTTCCCTTTAGGTCTTGGTACAATATCCCAAACATCATTCTTGATGATAGATTGATATTCTTCAGCCATAGCATCTTTCCATACTTGCTGACTTGATGCTTCCTCAACACTGGAAGGCTCAGATTCAACGATATGACTCATTAATGCAACATAGCTTGGAAATTTCTATGGTCTTTTGCTTTCTCTGAATGTTCCTCTCGGAGCTACAAACTTTTTTGCCTCCTGCATTGTTTGCCTAGCCCATAGTGGTCTCTTTCAACCTATGACAATATCTCTTGGCCCATCAATTGGTTCCAAAGGCTCAACTGGATTACCATCCTCTTCTGGTTTAGTAGACTCCCTCTGAATCTCAGGAGAAAGATCAACATCCATGTCCTGAGGAGTCTCTTGATCTTCATTATCTATCTCCATGTATGAACCTTTAGATCTTTTGAATGCAATATCTTCTTCAAAAGTGACATCCCTACTAATCTCTATTTGTTTCTAACCTGGAATGTAAATCCTATAGGCTTTTGAAGATTCATCGTAACCCACAAATATTCCTTTCTTGCCAGATGGTTCTAACTTAGATCTCTTATCTTTAGGTACATGGATGTAAATAGGACAACCAAAGATTCTCAAATGACTAACCTCAGGCTTCACGCCTATGAAGGCTTCTTCAGGAGTCATATTCTCCAAAATATGATGAGGGCTCCGATTCTGAACATACACTGCAGTTCTAGATGCTTTTTCCCAAAGGAAGCTTTGCAAGTCTTGATCATGAATCATAGCTTTAGCTACCTCAACAATGGATCTATTCTTCCTTTCTGCAATACCGTTTTGTTGTGGATTGTAAGGGACACAAAACTCCCTCTTAATCCCTGCCTCGATACAAAAGTTATGGAAGCCTCCAGAGATGTATTCTCCTCTGTTATCAGATCTTAGAACTTTAATCCTCTTCCCGATAAATTCTCTACTTGAGACTTAAACTCTTTGAATTTCTCAAGTACTTCTTCAGATTCCTTAGTCTTTAAGAAATAAATCCAAGTCTTTCTAGAGTAGTCATCAATGAAAATTACATAATACCAAAAACCACTCAAAGATGCAACAGACATTGGTCCACACAACTCAGAATGAACAAGATCGAGAATACATTTTTATTTGCTTTCACTATTATGAAAAGGACCTTTAGTATTCTTACCCAATGCGCATGCTCGACAAGTACCATCATGCTCCTGACTGAGTCTTGGAAGGCTAGCGACCATCTTCTCCATGGATGGAAGAGCTCTGAAATGGAGGTGAGCAAGTATTCTATGCCAAAGCTCACTTGAATTCGTGGAATCATGCAACAATGCTTGCATTGGACGAATGGAAAGTCTATAAAGACTCTCTTGCAAAACACCAATCATTCAGGCTGTCTTGATGCTAAAGTTCTTCGACCAAGCAAGAAATTTTCCTTCAGAAAATGCAACTTGATATCCTTTGTCCTCCAAAGCTGAAATTGATACAAGGTTCCTCTTGATACCTGGTACGAACAACACATCGCTCAAATGAAGAGAGATACCGGAATCAAGGTGAAGAGAGGAGGCTCCAGCACCTTTCACTGAATAGCATGCATCATCTCCAATTATTACTTGAATGTTGGTATCTCTCTCCACCAAGTCTGAAAGACGCTCTCTAAATCCAATAATGTGTCGAGAAGCGCCACTATCAATCAACCATGTGCTGCTATTGGTTGGAACATTGCTTGACAAAGCTGAGATAAATAGAAATCTGCTTGAATTATCTCTTGAATCCTTCTGAGGAGAGGCATCATTCACATCCGCAGTAGAAGCGTGTTGTTTTGGAAGAGTTGCACAATCTCTCGCATAGTGACCAAACTTGTCACATCTAAAGCACTATAAATGGTAGAGATCCTTCTTCTTCTTAGATCCAGAGCACCATCCGATCTTCTATCTCTGTTCCTCTTGAAATTGCCTTTCCTTCCTTCTCTTCCTTTCCTCTTTGATGTTTGAGCAACAAGTACATGATTGTCTTCATTGTTAGAACTTCGCCCATTACCTCTTGCTAGCAATCTTGATTCCTCTTGAATACAATCTGCTCTAAGTCAATCAAACTTAGGTAGCTTCAATCTTCCACTAATACCTTGGATAAATGGCTCCCAAGATTGAGGAAGGCCGTTGAGTGCCAACATGATTAAGTCCTTATCATCGACCATATTTCCAATGGCACAAAGCTGATCTCTCAACTCAGTGATCTTCATGAAGAAGGAGATGACTGAATCTCCTTTCACCATCTTGATGTGATGAACTTGTTGCCTCAATGCAAAAGCTCTACTTGTATTATTGATCTCATATAGTCCCTCCAAGGTCTTGAACATCTCTCTAGCTGTCTTCAACTTGGAGATAATAGGCACAAGCTGATCCTTCACAGAATCAATCAATATCTTCTTGGCCTTTGTGCCATTCTTCCTCCATTGTGTCTGCTCAGTCTCATGGAAAGGTTCGGGTACCTCTTTCTCCACGAACTCGAGAATGTCATTTTCTTCCAATGCAATGAGAACTCTAAACTTCCAAGAGGTGAAGTTAGAGGCACCATCGAGTCTATCTTCAACCTTGACACCGTTCACCATTTTCGTAGTTAAGATAGACACACAAAGATGAGAATAATGGAGAAAGATAATGCTGCTTATATAAATATGATCACGATCTTGCTTAAACCCACTCTAATACCATGTTAGTTTTAGGATCAGAAATTAAATAAGCAGATATAGAACAATTTAAACAATTTGACACAGCATATACCTTGGGAAAACCCTCCAACTTGAGGGAGAAAAACCCAGCAAAAATATATCTCTTATATATTGAATAATGGAAAGCAATTCGCTTTTACAATGAGGCCAAATACAAGGCCGAATTGATCAGCACCACGCTTGGCGCAATCTCAAACAATAATATCGAACTTCTTCAATGAATCAATCTGCTGAATGTAAGACTCAACTTCTTGCTAAGATGCAAACTTGAACAAAGATGAATGAATGATCAAATGAACGAACAGCACCTCTATTATATACAAATCGATGAGGAGGTCTCCAATAAACGCATCCCTTCAAGATACAAAGTCGGCCTCAAATGAAAGGGTGTGACTTAACAAAAGATGGCGATCTTTAGATGATGTCGGCCTTAACAAACATAAATAAATACAAGTGAAGGCATCACTTCATAAATCGTCTCCAATAAATTAAATAGCCGTTGGCTATATTTAATTTATTATTTATTAACATTGTTGCTGGAAGTATGAGGCCCGCGGCTACACATCAACAGATGTCTATATTGAAACTTTGTGTCTTACTTCTAAAAATATTCCAGAGATCCTATATTCATTGTTACAAGCAAAGATTTTTCTGAATATTAAAGGCCATCTTTCCCTCATTTTAAGTTTGAAAATGAAAATTGGACATGCTTGCAAATCTATCTCTAACTTATAGTCAGATAAACCTTCCTCCCACCATTCCAATGATATTAGCAAGGTCACCCAAACAAATGATCAAAATGGAATAATATAGGACTACAACCTACATCCTAATGCTTCATAAGAAATACAATTCTACTGGGGAAGTAGGGTTCTTAACCTCTTCCTCTCCCAATATTATGGAATTGTTACCAATTTTTACTTATCCATCCGTCGACTTTTTCTGGTGCTCAATTTCCCATGAATTTGCATCACTAGAGCATTTTATACAAATAATAGTACCTTTTTTCTCAAATACAATTACTTCGAAAGAAAAATAATGCAGTCTGACCACAATGCCCAGTGAAAGGCAGCTTGGGACTTGCAACTCCCCACATAAGCAACCAACTTGTAACAGCAGCTAGGAAGTACAGTAATTCAGAAACTACAGCATAGAATCAGAGTAAAGCAATTTCAAATGTCAACTTCACCTCATAGAGTCATATAGTCTATACACTCATGACTTTTACAAGAATCAGAAAAATCATGGAGACCAGCATGAATTACTTTCACTTCTCAGCACCCCATCTCTTTTCCTATTTTCAGTACACAACATACTCTACCCATGTTCCCCCTTCCCTGTAGACGTCATTTTTTTTTTTATAAGAGCCAATTGCCCAGATTGGACTCTAGCAGCCAGCTTTTGATGCTGCTAGCAGCATCTGCACAGCACTGATAACAGCCTGCCACTAGCATGTGCAGGGACAGGTAGGAGTTACACCTGCCGATAATAGTAATCGCAAGTCAAAGATATTACACTGTCTACAAAGGGGTAACGTAACTACCATTCCAAAGGATATAATGATGCATGGGCCCCAGCAGAATAATCAAAGATAGCAACAAAATACAGAACCTTAGGAGGGTCCCAACAGGGATTTAAAGTTAGCACCAAAATACGGAACCTTAGGAGGGTCCCAACAGGAAATCAATGATCATAAAAGAAATTTTCAAACAACTGAAGATAGGTGCGGTGGGCCCCTCCGCCCCCTCTATGCCACGCAATCCTTAAAGGATTGTTTTTGAGGATCATATCAAGACAAATGAGAGCACGGGTCCAATTAAATCTTCAACACCTGCAGTAAAGAACAGCTAGGAAAGACCACATCTAGCTATAGACAGGGAATTTTGAACAGCAATAGAGTCTGTAATAAACAAAATATCAGAAAGAAAACAAAAATTGGATAAAACAGAATTTTCGGTTGTGCAGAATTGCAAGTGTAGACACCTAAAATTGACCATATCCTAACAACACATTTAACAAAATCACTTTCACCACTTTTGATCAAACTCTTATGCTTAGCCTCTCACAAAAACAATGCAAATCATTTTTGCAACACTCATCCCCCTTTGTGCCAATTAATAGATGAATTATATTAATTAGGATTTAGCCTCTAATATTCTCTCCATCATTGGATTAATTAAATAAATCATATTTATTTAATTAAACCAATTTCCTACATCCCTCTCCACTAATTAATTAAATAATCTTAATTATGTGATTAATTAGTGTAAAGCCCGAAATCCTAATCTAATCCTCCACTAGTAGGACAATCATGTCCCATCCACAATTAAAAATTAAAACAAATACAAGTCATCAATCAAAAATGGAGTCAATCTTAAATCCTAGCCATCAAATCAATTAAACAAATCCTAGCCAATCATTTCCAATTACCTTATATCCAAACCTAAACTAACTTTTAATCCCAGCCATTCACTTAATCAAGTTAATCTTAGCCCTCCATTCACCAGCTACCATCATTTACTTCTCCTCCCTCTCAAATTCAAAATTATTATCATGCAATCCAAGCCATCCATTTTAAATCAATCCTAAACCTCCATTTGTCCTCATCAAATCTATAAATCTCTCATCTCTCAAGCCACTTGAGCAACAACATTCACTCTCAATCACAATCAACCATCTTGAGCACATCACTAGGTTAACAAGGTTTGTTTTGTGAGAAGTTTGTTCCCTTCTTGTCATTTATTTTCATTTCTTTGCTCAATTGAAAGTGTAGCTAGGTGTAGAATAGGAATCTTGGATTATGCATTGTTTTCCATTGTATTTCTCTATATTTTGGTGTACACAATGAGAGCCACAGATGCTCCTACATCAGACATGCTAGGTAAGTGAAATTGCAGTGATCTAGCTAATTTGTTCTTGCAATTTTAACAAAATGTTTGACGAAATACCCAATGTTGAAAATTGACATGAAATTTTCTATTCACTAGTTTCCGTCAAAATAGTAGTTGCAGCATATTCTAATTTAATTTCCACTCAATAAAATCAACAATGTTGGTATAGATATAGTGAACCCAAGTTGAATATCACATAAGCATTATAGACACAACAATAGTGTCCAATCAATATAGCAATCTTGTTGTTTGAAACTGCGGTTACACGCTGTCAAAATTTAAGAACAGTACCTTGAATACAGTCGACCAACATTGGCAGCTGAAGATGAATTTATGACAGACTAGATTACATCAAAATATGTATTCCACAATGAATGGCTGTTGTGGAAATTTTGAACCATTCCAAGAGTAGCGCTTCATTCATTATGCCCTCATGTCCCATTGAAGCCTTCCCTTATCATGGCACAGCTGGTAAAAGATCCTCAATCTGCACCCACAAGTTTCACACTCTGCCTGGAATCCTTTGCTTAAAGCTCAACTAGCAATATCTTATACTACGGCACTTCTCTACACCCACACAACTCCTATAATTTTGGCAATTACCTTTTACTTTCTGCAGACTTCTTTAGTGTGGTAATTGGGAAGAATAAACTCCCACAACTTCCAAATACAAAGCTGAAATACCATTTTCCTTTCACCTTTTTCCTCAATTCTCGGAAGCCAAAAATATTACACTCCCATTGGCATTATAACTCTCTAATTCACCTTTACTTGAAAAAGAGGAAGCAGTAGGATTGATAGCAAAATAAAACGGAATGGCCAACTAAATAAAATAACTCACAAATTTATTTTTTGCCTGCAAACTTAATAAATGTGTTACCTGCAAACTCCCTGAACCAATAAAAGTATGGCAATCTAGATCAATATCTCCACTTCTTAGTTTCAGCACAATTGTGAATCCTATGTGAATTCGCCATTGAATTGGCTAGGAAGAAATTCTTCTCCGAAACCAATTTTCCCTTAGGGTTTTCGTCCTCAAGTTTCAAGTTGAAAAAAAAGTCCAAACTCAATAAAAAGTGAATTTTGCCAAAGATAAGTATTTATCCTTGCAGTTCCCTTTTTATATCTTCCTTTCAAAGTTTCGAGAAAATATATTTTATTTCCCATAAAGCGACATTTTTAATTTTTAATTTACTTTTGGACCCTGAAATAACTTTATAATTAAATGTTCAACTTTATAAAAATAATTAATTAATATAAGTTGCATGTAAAAATAATAATGTAAGACAACTTAATTTGATTAATTCAATATACCCTCACCAAAAATCCCAATTAGCCTACAAGAATTAAATAGGCTAAGGGCTATGTTCCACGGCATTTCAAGGACGGGGACGGGGGGGATGGCAGGGGACACGTTTCTGGGACGTTTCCTAGGGGGCCATTTTTAGGGGACAGTAGGGGACAGCGATATACAATATATATATATATATATGAATTTTTCAAAATTTATTAATATATTATAGAGAGAAAGGGAAAGAGAGAGAGATATGTCAATAATCGATAACAACAATATCAATATGTAAATAAATCACAAGAGCAGTAGTATAACAGCATAATAAATGTCATTAAAGCATTATAAAATTTATAACAGCAGTCTCAAACATCAATAAAACCATGGTCTATCAATATCCAAATGTCTTAAACATGTATCTAGAAGTCTCAAAATTTAAACATGAAAATCAAAATAGTATTTCAGGCTAAGTTACCGGAATCGGCCCTTTACCCTGCCGATTCCGGGTACGGGTACGTGCCAAAACGGATTCGGCTTGGAAACCCTACGGATTCGGTCAGGGTACAGATTTTTTTCCCAAAAAACGCGACCACGAATTTACACGTTTTTACTTCGAATTCCGCCGTTTTTTCGTGACATGGCATTCTAAATCCGATTCGGGCGGAGTTTCCCAAAACTTTTTGCGAGATTTCGGAATCGTCAAAGCTAAAAAAACCCTAAGTTATTTTCATTATTTTCCGCTGCTCGTTTTGCTAGGTGCTTTCGGCGCTTGTTTCGCTTGGTTGTTTTGCGACTTTGAGGAAGATACAGGTCTGTCCATCCACCATTCAGATTGTCTGTCCGCCATT
Source organism: Sequoia sempervirens (assembly GCA_007258455.2). NCBI lineage: Eukaryota > Viridiplantae > Streptophyta > Pinopsida > Cupressales > Cupressaceae > Sequoia > Sequoia sempervirens. The sequence goes on along the minus strand of VDFB02006205.1, from coordinate 13,962 downwards.
CAAACACACGCAAGGAGAAATAGCTGTGGTCGTGCAAGGAGAAACGGACTCCATTCAAGGAAAACACAGGGAAATCGCAAAGGCCGTCGACTGATAAAGAAATTTTCCGCCATTTTCCTCGTCGTTTTCCTACGCGGATTTCCTTCGCCATTTTTGTCCGCCATTACCAGGTATTTTTCAAGCTTTTGAACCTTTAATTTAATTCGAAGTTTATATTTTATAATGTTTTGGGTTTTTATTTTTAATTTTAATACTATTTTTGTTCTATAATTTATATGATAAGAATCATAATACTAATAAATAATATAATATTGTTTTTATAAAATACAAATTTATAATATATATTATAATATAAATATATTAATACAGAGTTTTATTTTAATTATTTAGTATTAAGTTTTAGCAAATATTTATTATAATATTATTTATTATTTAACATTTTACATTTATAATTTTATTATATATATAATATAAATAATTAAATTTATTTTAGTATTTTAATTTAATTCAATTTTAAAGTTTAAAGTTTAAATCTTAAAATAATATTTAATATAAATCTAGTTATTATTTTGTATATTTAACGTTAAAATTTATTTATGTTGCTATTTCTTATTTTAATAAATAATAATCAATAATTTAAAATTAAAATTATAAATATAAATTATTAAATTGTAATTATATTAATTAGGAATTACATATTAAATGTTTATTAATTTAATTGTAATTTTTAGTAATAAATATTGAAGTATGTTCCATTTAAATTTTAATGTTGATATCCAAACCTGCATTATATTTTTTTAACTTTTATTGTTCAATATTCAATAACTATTTTTTGAATTATTTTAGGAAATATAATGGCAGCCAGTGCTACTTCTATTGGTGGACCCACCTTTAAAACCGACGCAAATTCACCTCTATGGAAATATGTACAAATAATACAGCAAGTTAAAGGGGGAGGAACATTTGTTTGGATATGGAGTCATTGTAAAGTTCAGTATACCAGCTCATACAGTCGTGTGAAATGCCATTTATGTGCCATTCCTAGACAAGGAATCACAGTATGTAAAGGAGAAAATGGTGAAGCATTAGATCCTCGCAAAGTAGCAGCATATATTAAAGAGCAAGAGGAAGCAGATGCAAGAGTTGGTTATGCCACAAACCATCCTTTGCTGAGAGGAAGAGGAAGTGGAAGGGGATCAAAGAGGCCTCCTCCTTCTCCAACACATGGTGACTTTGATGATATTGTAGTAGAGAGCCACCCATTTTTGGGTAGAAGTGAAGATGATCCTGTTGGTGTGAAGAGAAGCAAGGGGCCATTAGAAAGAGCATTTAAGCTTGAAGCTAGAGAGCTTGCAGATCAAGCTGTTGCAAGATGTCTATATGCAAACGGTTTGGCATTTAATGTTGTAAGATCACCATATTGGCAAGATATGTTGAGAAAGGCAAGTGACTGTCCACAAGGGTACACAGGGCCAGGTTATGAGAAGGTGCGTACCACCTTACTAGCAAAGGAGGTAAAAGGCATAAACAATGCATTGAGTCCCATTAGAAATTCATGGAAAAAAACAGGGGTGTCAATTATTTCTGATGGATGGAAGGATGCCAAAAACCGGCCATTAATCAATGTGATTGCAGTGTGCCCTAAAGGGGCAATGTTTTTGAAAGCTGTGGATTGTGAAGGACAAGTGAAGGATGCACAATTTATTGCTAACATCCTTATACAGTGCATTCAGGATGTGGGTCCTGAAAATGTTGTCCAAGTAATAACAGACAATGCAAAGAATTGTAGAGCTGCAGGTATGTTGATTGAGACACGATTTGAGCACATATTTTGGACACCTTGTGCTGTTCACTCTCTCAACCTCATGCTACAAAAGTTGGGTGCGAAAATAAATTGGATCAAACAAATGTATGCTGAAGCTGAAGAGATCCAAATGTTCATCACAAACCATCAAATGTCACAGGCCATTTTTAGATCATTTTCAGCATTGGAGTTGTTGAAGGTAATTGAAACACTTCAACTTTTAAATTTTACATTTCACTTTAGTAATTACTAATTTATTTTTTAAACTCAAGCATGTCTTCTTTATATTTTAATTTTACTTTTAAATATTTGAATAGGTTGCCGAAACCAGATTTGCATCGAACACGATTGTCTTGAGGCGACTTGTGAAGGTGCGGGGGGCACTTTCTAGCATGGTTATCAGTCAAAGTTGGTCCCTATGGAGGTAATCCAATATTGAAAGGGCAACAAATGTAAAACAAATGATCTTAGATGACTTTTGGTGGGAACGAGCAGAATATCTTCTTAGATTCACGGAGCCCATCATGAGTATGATCCGTTTTACTGACATGGATAAGCCATGTTTGGGAGAGGTATATGATGGCATTGATACAATGATCGAGCAAATGAAAATCATCATCAATGAAAAAGAGCAAGATCCTGAAGAAACTTTCTTCAAAGAGGTGCAAACAATTTGTGTTGAACGGTGGAACAAAATGACCACCCCACTACATCTTCTTGCATGTGCATTGACTCCCAAATTTTATAGTGATGAGATTCTTGCTTTGCCATCAAGAGTGCAGCCATATTCAGATCAAGAAGTTGGTGTGGGGTGTTTGAAAGCACTGAGTAGACTCTTCTCCGATCAAGAAATGGAGTGTTTAGTTAGAGATGAGTTTGCTGATTTTGTAGCCGGCGAAAATCAAAGTATTGCTGCTTCACGTGACAAGTATAGAATGGATGCTCATTCTTGGTGGTATATCAATGGCTTTACAACACCACATCTCCAAACTCTTGCAATCAAAGTTTTATCGCAAGTAAGTTGCTTAGTTTTTATTGCACTCTCTAAAATTCTAAATTTATATTGTTTACTATTTTTAAAATAATAAAATGGTTAACTTCAAATTTAAAGTTTGATTTACAATTTTATAATTATAAGTTCCTCTCACTTTATTTCAATAGGTTGCTAGTTCCTCTTCAGCTGAGCGAAATTGGAGTACATTCTCATTTATCCACTCAGTAAAACGCAACCGATTGGCAGCAAGTAAGGCAGAAGAGCTTGTTTATGTGCATTCCAACTTGCGCCTTCTTACTCATAAAAAGAATGAGTATAAGGAAGGAGGCACGAGGTTGTGGGATGTAGATCCAGAGTGAACTGATTTGGATTTTTCAGCTGCCACACAATCTTTACTTTCTGTGGAGTCGAATATCCAACATGCTTCCAGTGCAAGTGCTAGTGGGGCTGCATGTGGTTCTACTGATTTACCTACATCATCTAATGACAATGTCTATGATGATGTTGATCTTAATCTTCCTGGAGACCCATATGATGCCTTAGACCATTAATTGTATTATTTTGTTTTAAATGTTGAACCAATGAACAATGAATTCAATATAATTATATACCTATCGTAACATTCAAGTTTTGAAAAATTGATATCAAATTAATTTAGTATAATTGTATTTCGGATTTCTTATATTTATGGTAGATCTAAGTTTTGTTTAGCATATGCATGATATGTGGTATTCTAAATTTAATTCTTGTTTTTACTTTTTAGGCTACAAATATGTCTATAACTATGATTTTTCTATGTTTTATGTACGGACGTACCCAGACGTACCCACACAAAAAAAAAAAAATGTCGTACCGGCGTACCGTACCGTACCCACGTACCCGTACCCGATTCGGCAACTTAGATTTCAAGCAATGGGACTACATTTTGATGAACCACTTGGAACTGAAGTGTACCAATTTTAAGTGTACCCTTCATCAATACAGCTAAGTCAAACAAACTGCTGCATTCTACAAACTGTCAAAAGCTTCATCAAGGTCAACTAGTTTAACTTTACACCTTCACTTTGCAAATACTTATAAGACTATCAATAATCTCATTGTGTCTTCCAGCAAAGATTGCAATCCACCAAACCACATTGTGTTATGCAGAGCAGGATTAAAGCATAGAAAGCCAGTTCTCTCTTACATGGTCTTTTAATGAGAAATACAGCTTGACCAGATTATCTTGCAGTATACATTTAAAGCTTCAACTCTAAAAAAGAGGAAAGGCAATTGACATGGATTCTACATGGGGTTCCCCAAGTCAACAAACATTGCTTCAGCTCCTGTTATGTGCAGTATTCACCCTCCATCTAGTCTTCTTGAATTAAAAAATGAGATACAACGCTGTTGTCATATAGAAGAAACTGATTTAACTTAATTGATTATGAAAATCTTTAACTGATTATGAAAATATTTAAATGAATTTTTAATGGTTTTTTAATGCAGAAAGATCCTTGTCCACGGGGGACGGCTAGCCATCCCTAGTACGATGAGGGACGTTTCCAACATCCCCCAATTGTACCGGGGACAGAGAGCCATCCCCAAACGGGCAGGGACATTCCTACCGTTTCCTGCTCTTTGGCCTGTTTCGGGGACGGCAAGGGGATGTTTCCTTTGTGTCCCCCCGTCCCGGGGATGGATGGGGACGGGGACAGTGGATTTTGGGGCAGGGGATGCGTCCCCGTGTAACACAAGCTAAGGGTCTTCATCAAACACTCACTCTTAAGAAGGGAACATTACAGAAATGTTCCATGAGTTTGAAGCTCATGAACATTTTGTGAACCTTGAAATTAAGATCCCATGCTTGCTTCAAACCTACTTAGAGTGTCTCCTAGTCAATTTCCATCTCCCTCTCTATTAGACATTCACTAATTGTCTTCTTACCCCATTGGAAATCTACCATCACTTCTATCTCATCCCACTCTAGATCTTCAGTCACTGCCATACTTGATTGTCCCTTATAGTAAAAGCATAAATCGGCCTTGTTGAATGTTGGCAGTGTATCTATTCCTTTGGGGGTTTTGCCTCATAGTCTTCAACTATGAGCTTCTTCAAGACCTTACATGGTCCCAACATTATCTTCTCCTTTCTTTCATGACCTTCAAGATTCTTCTTCAAATCTTCTTTCACCTCTTGGGCTGATCTTTGTACATCTCCACTAGGAGTCACCTCCTTGAAAGGATGTTCAACATGTTTTCCAACAAATTTTCCACCTTCTAATGGACTTCATTCATCTTAACCATTGTTCCATCTCCTTGGACCTTGCCTAAAAAAAAATTTCCAAGTTCAAACATATTGTGGTACTAATATCTACCTCTCCATTTTCTTTTAACGGACTCAAAGTAAACTTTCACCCATCCTTTATAATGGCATAAGTATTCTTCCTTCCATCATATACAACTTATCAATCAAAGTGCCATGGTCTTCCCAACAAAACAAAACATGCGTCTATAGGCATAACATTGCACAAGATCTCATCTTTATAAGCACCAATCTGAAAATTAACCAAACATTGTTCACTTACCATGAGTTGATGCTCCTTCTACAGCCATGAGACTTTGTATGAATTGGGATGATTGATCCTCTTTAGCTCAAACTTTTCCATGTAATGTCCCCTTCCAATTGATAGGCTGGATGATTTAATGACTTGTTCAATTCCCATAAATCATTAAATAAAATAAGGGAATTAATTATTCATTATTTAATATTATTCTATCCAAGTAAGTAGTACGAATAATATTAATTAATTAATATTATTTAAAGTGAATTAAGTGGACCTTTAATATTTAAAAGTCACTTTATTATATTTCCCTCCTAAAGTCAAATTCAAATATTTAAATTTTAAATTTGTGAGGGAAAGGTATTTTGGAGGGATTTTCACGGGAAGATACAAAAGGTGCATTTTGGAAATTCAGTTTTCATCATTGAAGTTTATATTTCTTCTATTCTATTGGGAGCTCTCAGGCTTGAAGTTTTGGGGTTTCAGTGGTGAAACGATTCCACCCTAGCCTATAGAAATCAATCAAATTTGTGAGTCTACATCTTGTTTGAGACAAATACAAACCCATATTCAAATCTGCTGGTTGATTTTGTGTATCATTCAAATTGGGAAAGAATTGCACACTCAAGCTGGTCGATTTGTCCGTAAGAGATAATTATTTCTTTAGTGTTGTGCCTTTTCCCAAATCGTGGTTGTAGACACATATCAAATATTTTGAAGGCATCGATATTTATCTATACCTCATCGGTTTATATGAGTTGGGTGACTAATCTCATGAGGATCGGGCAACATTAAATTCCATCAGCCTTAATTAGCAATTCCGCCACCTTGGTAATTGCTATCTAGTCAGCCGCATATCCCTACAAGGACGTTTTGGCAGTATTTGGGGTTCAAATCAGTCAAAGGCCTAATTGTGATTTCTTTTGGAGTATATCGGCTTTCCTTCCTATAGCCGCTAGCTCTTGGAGATCCACGTGGAGATTGTAGAAGGGTCAAAGCAACCATTTTGGGTCCTATGTGCTTGCCTATTTCCTAACTGCCGGTTGCCAAACAATTGTAGAGAGTTTGCATATATGGGCGGGTGAATATTGAAGGCAGCAGCAATATTATACTGTGATGGCAATAATTAAAGGTTAGCTGTTAATATCCTCATTGTTGTTAATGAATAATTATGTCTGTGTGAATATTGGATTCTTGAAATTGTACGGGTTGCTCAATATCAATGAAAGTGTTGGAACTTCTGAAATAGTATACATATATATATAAAGTGATTATTCCAAAGCATTAGGGAAAGTACTTACAAAGCATGAAAATTGATCACTAGCTACACCATCCATCTTACCATCTACTCAAATTAACATCCACCTTGTTAATTGAGCATGCATTGGGATGGAAAAGGATGGTACGAGATCTCCAACATTTTGAAGATTGTTGGCCTAGTAATTTCTAAGCTACCTCGCTAGTTAAACTTGTACTACAGATACAAAGTCTTTTTTATTCAGGGATCTCAATGCAGTATATTTCTACCTAGAGGTCCAAAGATTTTCTCTTCCTCAGCTTATTCTAAAAAACATTAGGAGCTTGTAGCTAAAATTGCACATCTAATCACAACATGTGGCAAGTTTCTTATATAAGACCAACCAAAAGCCTACTGCACTTTGGTACTTAGATATTTAACAATATCCTTCACCAAAGGTAGTTAATGATTCAAAAAATAGCCTGCATTTACTTCTTAAAAACGAATTCTTCTTCTTTTCTTTATAAAACTTGGGTGCAGTTATGAGCCACCTTTAACATGGTCTGATTTAACAAGTGGATCATATTCTTAAGATTTGTAAACCCGGACCACCCCCAAATGTACCCTATAATCATTAGTGCACAACCTCCCCACACGTTTGCCAAAGTAATGGACTGCCTTAATGCAGTGAGGATTTGAACATGAGCCACACTCTTACAAGTGTCACTTCATTACTGTTATAATGCACCCCCTTCAACCATTCTTAAGCAATATAAAATGCACTTCATATTCAAACTTCAGCTATTCTCAAATAATATCAAATGCAATTCAATTGCATTAAAATAAATCACTCAAAGAAAGAAAAGTTGTGGAAGTTGTAAAGTTAACAAGGAGAACATATTCAACAAAAGAATGAATAGATTACTACTCAACAATTACCAAAGATAATCACATGCATCAAGTGATCGGAAATAGATGTGTTAATGTTTAGGCATTTATATTGAGAAATGGACTAACGCACCATCCACTGATTGTTGTCGTCTTGTAGACTTTGAAAATAGAAGAACATCATGAGGATTTGCAACCTGAAAAAGGATTAAATATTCTATTATGTTAATAGAAGAAATATATTTGGCTAAGAATTTTTACCAATTCCTTCATCTACTTTAAGCCCAAAATAAACAAAGTAAAGAAAGAGAGGTCAAACCTTTCCAACATATTTTTGGCCAAACCTCTGAGGATTTATTGTTGTGAAACCTGTATAGTCAACCTGCAAAATCAAAAGAGCATATGGACATTAGAAAAATCCATAACTTGAAATTCAACAAACGCTCTTTCTCTATTTGGATTGAGCACATTATACAATTTTTTTCTTGTAAATTTGTTTATTTACTTATTCTTGATGACTTTCTGATGTCAAATGACATGATTCAAACAAAAAGGCCAGACTTGAGAACTAAAACACAAGTAAAACATACATTTAAAGTACATGCAAGCAAATAAGTTGCAATCTATTGCACATAGCATATTTAGAGTCCCAAAATCCCAATAAAGTATAGATAGTCATAGATACTGAAACGGAATACAAATTATTGTTGTGGAAAGAATCTTGTGAAGTTTAGAACCACAATACTGGTAGCAACTGAGAAGCTATGTGAGGCAGAAAAACATTGCATACAAGGAATGGAATGATAAAAAGAAGGTCCATAACAGGAAGAACATATGGAGTAAACAGCTAGGAAAAAGCACATTAATCAAGCATGCACCCATCCGTTTGGAAAATAATTTTGTAAGCACAGGGATAGATGGTACTCTAAATAAGAGATGCCATAAAAGGAAGAATGTATGCAGCAAACAGCTAGCCAAAAGCACCTTAGTCTAGCATGCATCCATCCATTTAGGAAAAAAAAAATTGGCAGCACAGTGATCAATGGTACTCAAAATGAGAGATCGGTACAACCACATGCTAGAGCTCCATACTTGGAAACATGAGAATAAAGCTTCTACAATGATCTGAAGTTTCTGATATTGAATATAAAGAGCAATAAAGAATAGTACCCACCTTGATTCGAACTAAAGGTATCTTGAGGTCTGGGCGACTGACTACCATCCCTTCAGCATGTGCAATCATATCTCTGACCTACAAGATTAGTTTCTGAGATTTAATAAAATTGAAATGTGAAGATCCACAATAAATGTGTACTCAAGAACGATAATCCTAGATATCAAAACTAGTTCTTTATGCATGAAAGGCTTACCAATTTATCTAGATATTCAAGAACTGCAGTCTGGTCATTGGGATCTAAGTCAGGGTCATCCCTTAAAACAACCTGCCAACATAAAATTATGAATGTTAAAGGGTCTTTTTAGATTAAAGACCTTGTATATAATCTAATGAAATTACCAGAAAACACCATTACCTCCTTAAATTCAAAAGGCCTCACAGATTGCAATGGGATTTTAGTTGGCCGATACTGGCTCCCCTGAAAAAATGTAATCTTAATTAACTAAGATAAAAACATCAAATTCTAGATTATATCATATCACAGTAAGCAAAGAACTGAAAACATATATTTTTCAGCAAACTCAAATAGGGTATTCTAGAGAAACATACATTTTTGGAAAAATCTACAAGATACTCAGAAAAAAGGAATTATCAAATTTACAAGAACAGTTCTTCGATACAAAAGACAAGCATGAGGATGCCCCACAACGAAAAATTTCCTTGTTCAAAAGTTTCCTTTTCAAATACCTTCCCAGTATTCAGCAAGTATTCTTCAAAGAAGAATCAAAGTTTTCCATAAGACAAGTGCAATTGCCCTACCAACTGGTTTCTGAAGACTTATCTAAGGAGCTTACTTATAACACACATCTACACATAAATAGCTCTTAAATGCTGGTTCTTAAGTACTCAATAGATCAGAAAGTAGCGTACAGGGGTATGTCTCCAGGAACTAGGCATATGTCCCAAAAATCTGAGATGTTTTCTGGAAACCCGCGACAGGATATCCCATGTTTTTATGAAATTCAGCACACCCTGGCATCTCCAGGACAGACAGCAAGTCATGATATCCCTCAAGCACCCTAGGGGCACCAAGGCATCTCCATGTTTAGAGCTACTGCAGTAGAATTTGAGGAGCTCAATGGCCGTGATTGACACTATGTGTTAAGGAGGTTCAATTTGGTATGACATGAATAAAAGAGAAATATTGGAGCTGAGTAGTTTGTATTGGTGCTATGCAGGCCTAAGATTTTTATGACTATAACACAGTTACCTCAGCAGGTGACCCAGCTAGTTACAAGATCAAATCCTGTCAAACCATTCTAAGTTCTATATATCAATAACTTAAGCATAGTATTGCTTCCGTTGGTTGTAGGCCTAGGCACAATGAAGAACAAGCACAAGAAAAAGATTGTTGCAACAAAATACAAGGATTGCATCACTCGTGATAAGTCTTTGAATCTTTTTTCTTTAGAATGTTGGACAAAGTTTTAGCTAAAAGCCCAATTTGAAGGCCATATGTGTGTAATTAAAGTGGTTGTTAGAAGAAATTTCATGTCAAAACAATAAATTGGTTAGCTAGGTCTTTGAATTTTTTTTCTTTAGAAATTGTTAAATGGGTTAACTAATGCTTTCACATTGAACGGAGTGTCAAGCAGCAAACTTAGGAGAGAATAAGATTCATATGGTTAGGAGGGGATGGAAATGAACTTCTACGTTACTTTCCCTTTCTTTGTTTCTCCAATTGAGATTTATCTAGAAAGTTTAGGGCAACATTGTAATCAAATTGGACAATGAATTTACCTAGTGGTTCATTAAGAAAGTTTTGAATCTTTTAAAATTCTCAATTCTAGATCATTAGAAAATTATAAAAAATAAAATTCATGACCACATGTTCATTGCCATTTGTTTAAAAAAAAATTAAAAATTGAAGATAAATGAGTGATGCCTGCAAACATTTTTCTTCCCATCTCTAATACTTTTCAAAATTTCATCTTTCAGTTTGTTTAAGTTATTTTTCATCATTGTTAATTTATTTGTATTTTAAAACTTCAAATATTGATTTTTACATATTGTTTTAACAAATGCCCCTTCCACTATCCTCAAAATACTTTTTTTTGTTTTTTTTGCCATCCCTGAAACTCAGAGAAACAATGTCAGAGAAACCAAGTGCTTAGTTGACCAAAAAAAAAAACTAATGGGAGACAAATCATTTTCTGCGATTCTAAGATGAATGTTGGAAAAATTAGGGGAAATTGTTTCATGCTTGGAAGCGAAGGTTTGCCAGGAAACCTTGATGAACCTGGAATGGTTCAAGCCGAGTTCTGACCCTAGTCTAGGTCAACAATGGGTTTGGTATAAGCCTGCACATTTGGCCTAGGGATGTTTAATATGTCCCCAGGTCAAATGTACAGGCCCAGGACAGACCCTGGTCAAACCTATCAGTTTCAAAAAAAAGTGCACTTTTAAAATAAAAGAAAAATATATATATAAAAAAACCTAAATAAGCCTAATTATGAATGATGATTATTGATTTTCATTGATTTTCCATGTGTAGTTGCACTAATGTAAACCATTTTGATTTATATTTAACATTATGATTTGACAATTGGCATTAAATTACCAATTAATAATTATCAACCATGTTCTCAATTTTGTATTTATTTTGAACATTTGAACAAATTATGCATATATATATAATATATATGCACAGTAAACCTGATGAAAAAATTGGCAAACTGCTAAACCCCAAACCCAAACTGGCAACATAAGTTTCATGAAATGAAATGTTTGCCACATTTCTTGGGCAAAAGCATTTAGATCATTCCAAAACATGGACAAGCATCATGCCATCAGTTAGCAAGTGCAAGTTATAGCTATCTAGTTCAGGTTGCAACTCCCTGGTACACCCAAGGAAATTGCAATAAATTGCAATGCAAAGTACAAATTGATTAATATGCCCATGCTAGAATTAAGACAAAGAAAACATGCAATGTCTGTCAAAGAAAGGCAATGGAGAAGGTTCCATAAAATTTCTGTGAGCTCCTCAGATGTGTACAACAACATCAGCATGGCAGACTAACAAGCAGAAATATTTTTCAGACTATGGCAGGTTCTGTCCATTCTGGACAAAGGCAAGTAAAAGATTGATGGTAGCTGGATATTGGTATAGACTTCCACCCGAAGGCACACCAAATCCTCAAGCAGAAGAAGAGCTAAATCCAAAGACTCTCTCAGCAGGAAGTTTTTTTTAATAGAGACTCCCAAAGACCACACAAAAGAGCAGCATACAGATGAAGGAGAACACCCTTGTATCGTCAATGGTAAAGAGGGAATCAGGAGCGACATCATGAAACACCCTGAAGGTTCCTCCTTAAGATGCCTCCCTTAATCCTCCAAGCTATACTTATAGGTGAGAGCCATCCCACACCTTGGCACTGGACTTACACCTGAAATATGTCACATTCAAGATAAATGGATTCAAGATGATCTAAACACTCTGGTCACTTGTTATTCTCAATAAGTTCAAAACCCACTAGCATGTGGCTTAAGAACCATCCAAATGGATTGATAAAGATGTGGGGGCATTTTAATGCTAGAGATCTATCTCCTCCCAAAAGACTATACATCTTTTGATAGAGGCATTGTCTTTGAGTAATGCCCATGGTTTTTAAAAGCTTTAGATGCACTTTACAATGTGCATTTATATAGCCTTCTCTCTATCTACTAGAATCCCCCCACCTTAAAATTCATAGGCTCAAGCTTAGGGACTTCCTTGCACTTAGGCAAGGTTTCTACACCAAAAATTCAACCCTAGACTCATCTATGTACTTTCATGGATACATCCTAACCCATCATGGCTTCCTATGCATTGAAATCTTCTTTGGGTCCTAGACCCAAGATCTAGACTACAAGAAATCTACCTTTATATTGCTTCAAATGCAACTGGGTAGGCCATCTAAGTTTTGTTTGTTCAAGATTGGGCCATAGAGATAACACAGCACCCCACTCCCCTTCCCCCCTACTGCACAACTACTTTCCAAAACATCACTCTCTCCCCTGCAAGAGTCTCCAACACCACCAACTCCATTGACAGGTCCGTTTTCCAGCACCTCTTCCACATCCGCCTCCTAAATTTTGCTCCATTGCATAAAGCCCTCAGCCCAAATTGGTATGCTTGGTTGAAGCAAATTATAGTTTCTTCACTAACCTTCTTTGTTACTCAGAATTAGTAGTTGAGTCCACGTTCCCTATCAAAGATCAAGTTGGCAGATCCTCTTCTTAGAAGGCAAAAACAACAACTGCTAAAAAAGGTGACCTCTATAGCCTTGACAGAGAAGATTAGACGTTCAATTTGGATGACGCCAATGTAAAGAACTGGACCAAATTTTTTCCAATTCTTTAATGAACAATTCAGCTCAAGCACACAGTCACCCGTTAAGGTTAGCTCCAAAACCAAAACGATGCGGAAGGTAACTCTAACCAAGAATGTGCCTAAGATAGGCGAGCATATGGTCAGAGGATCTTGTGCATGCAGTACTGGAAGTAAACAATGCTGAAAGAACTCAACGCCAAGAATGTGCTTCCAAACCCAAGGTGGGCAAGGAGCTACCATATGGCGGAGGTACTGAAAGAGATGATGCAATGCTGAAAAGTAAACTCAACACCAAGCATGTGCACTCCAAACCCAAGGTGGGAATGGTGCTATCATATGTTGGAGATTCTATTGATGACAATGCAGTTTTGCAAGTAACTCAATCATCAAACATGTGCACTCCAAGCTCGAGGCGAGCAAGGCGCTATCATATGATGATGAGGATCCAATGCAATACAATAAAGACTAAGCTAGGGCCAGTCTCTTCCACAGCTGTGGGAATGAAAAGAACTTAGCAAGAAAGAAGTAGCTGCCAGTACTACTATTCAGCCTTACAATGAAGTAGAAATGTCTGCCAAGAACATAGAATAAGAAGTCTATCAATGCTGCAATATTGTATATGGTCTCTCCAATGCTCAACAAGACCTCCTAGACTCAAAACCCACTCAAAAGATGAACTCCTTCAAATCTGATATGACTGAACAAGATTGAAAATGCACAAACCAGCAACACTGTAACTCACTAAAATGCTCATAACTCTCTCTAGACTTGTCCAAATGACATGAAATCTGATGCAAATAAACACTATGAAGATGGCGACCAGATTCTAATCAAGAAATGATTCTAACAACTTGTAATTTTATTTCCTAAACATTTTCCAGGCAAAACAGAATGGTACGGCCTCAAGAAATGTTCTACCAACAAGATAAAATCCAAGACACCTCTAAAAAATCTGCAACTTAGCATAGAGGGGCGCCCAAGGCTGCAAAACTCAACAATCCAATACCC
>VDFB02006204.1:0-51000 GCA_007258455.2 Sequoia sempervirens | reverse complement strand
CTTTTTCATTTTCCCTTTCTTGTGCTTGATGGTAAAAGTGAAAGCTTGGATGTATTCCATCCATTTCAAGTGTCTATTACTTAGCTTATCTTGGGTGTTGATGTAACTGAGTGCCTGGTTATCTGTGAAGACCACAAACTCTTTGGGTAACAAATAATGCCTCCACTTCCTAAGGGACTGCACTAAAGCATATAACTCAAGATCATAGGTGGAGTACTTTTGCTTGGCTTCATTGAGCTTTTCACTAAAGAAGGCTACAGGCCTACCTTCTTGACTGAGTACTCCTCCTACTGCTACTCCACTTGCATCACACTCAGCTATGAACAACTTATCAAAACTGGGAAATAATAAAATTGGTTGAGTTTCCACTTCTTGTTTCAGTTTCTCAAACCCTTTACCAACCTCTTAAGTCCATTTAAACTTTGTTTTTAGACCACCCTTAATAGTGTCTAGAACTGGTGCACATATACCACTAAAATTCCTGATGAATTTCCTATAAAACTGAGCTAAACCATGAAAGCTCCTTACCTCTGTTGCTATGGTTGGTGTAGGCTAGTTTAGGATGGCTTCCACCTTGCTTGGATCCATCTTCAGGGTTCCTTTGGATACTACAAAGCCTAGATACACAAGTTCTTGCTTGAAGAACTCACACTTCTCAAGGTTAATTGCCAACTGTTCTTCTTGCAGCCTTTTAAGTACCATCTCCACATGCTTCAAATGTTCTTCTACTGTCTTACTGAAAATCAATATGTCATCAAGGTAGACTACTACAAAGATCCCTATGAAATCCTTGAGCACCTCATTCATTAGTCTCATGAACGTGCTAGGGGCATTTGAGAGGCCAAATGGCATCAGCTTCCACTCATATAAGCCATCATTTGTCTTAAAAGTTGTCTTCCACTCATCACCTTCCTTAATTCTAATCTGATGGTAGCCACTCTTGAGGTCTAACTTAGTGAAATATTGTGCTCCTCCAAGGCAATCCATTAAATCTTCAATTCTAGGTATTGGGAATCTATACCTAATGGTGATTCTATTAATTTCTCTAGAATCAGTACAAAGTCTCCACTTACCTCCTTTCTTTGTTGCCAAAACCACCGAGACTGCACATGGGCTGATGCTCTTTTGAATTAGACCTTGATTCAACAATTCTTCCACTTGCCTAGCCACCTCTAGGCTCTCCTTAGGTGTAAGCTTGTATGCTGCTTTGTTAGGAAATGAGGCTCTGGGTATGAAGTCAATTTGATGACTTATTGCTCTCTTTGGTGGTAGAGTTGCTGGTGTACCATCACTCACTATGCTCTTGTACTTGTCAAGCAACTTTTGGACTGCTTCAGGTAAGACTGTCCTTTCAGCCTTTTCTTCCTCTTTGGACTGCATTAAAACCACATAACCTTCATTCCCTTGATGTAGATTGCTGATAAACTCTTTACCATTCCTCAACATGATATTTGGTACCTTGGACTATCCCTCATCTTCCTCTGTCAATGACTGCAACTTGAAGGTTCTTCCATCCTTCTTGAATGAAATGGTGTTCTCCTTCCCATCATAAATGGCACTTCTATCATATTCCCATGGTCTGCCTAGTAGTAGATGGGATGCATCCATGGGTAATACATCACAAACTAGCTTGTCTTTATTGAAAATTCTACTGTTACTTGTTCATTCACCAAAACACTCTGCCCTTTATTCAGCCATGTGACCTTGTAGGGGTTAGTATGAGGTACCTTCTGCAATTTCAACTTAGTTACTGCCTCCTCTGAGATTATATTATCTGTAGAACTAGAATCTACAATGACCTTGCATACTTTACCAAGTATTTTGCACCTTACTCTAAAAAGAGCTCTTCTTTGCTTAGGTTCCTCCTTGACTGGCTATCTGATCAGCACCCTGTTAAACATTAGACTCTCTCCAATTTCAGATTCCATATGATTGATCTCAGTTGTCTTAGGACTCATGGTGTCCTCTTGTGCATAGGCCACTCTCTTTTCATTGCTTGAAGAAGAAGCTTTCTCCGGGCATCTATAAGCAGGGTGACCTAGTTGGTTGCAATAGTAACACTTCATGGTGGCAAAGTAAGAGTTACTTCTGCCTGCTTCTCTTCCTCTATTTGAACCTCCTCAAGGTCCTCTTCCTCTATTAAATCCTCCTCTTGAAGATGTTTCACCTCTATGCTCAGTAAGCTTAGATTCTCCTTGGTTTCTTTGATCATTACCTCTACCTTGGTAACCTCCACGCTGTCCTCTTTGATCTCTGCCTCTTCCTTTGCCCCTAGAGGACTGATCATGCTTTCTTTTGTTCCTTTCCTCAATCTTCATAGCTAACTGATAACATTGGTGGACTGTTTTAGGACTCAAAAGAGCCATCTCTTCTTGGATATTCCATTTTAAACCATTGAGATACCTAGCCACTTTTAGGCTCTCATCCTCTGTCACATTTGATCTCAAGAAAAGCTTCTGAAACTCTTTTGTATAGGTGTTGACATCTTGGTCTTTCTACCTTAGACTTTTCGTCTTCTTGTGCAACTGGATCTCATAGTCATCTGGCATATAGGCTTCCTTTACCTTAGCAACCATTCCTTTCCAAGTTGATATGGGTTGTTTTCCTTCTTTCTCCCTTTCAGTCTGAACAAACTTCCACCATGTCAAAGCTGATCCTCTCAACCTTCATTTTGCAACCTTCACTTTCTGTGCTTCAGTGACTCCATCACATTCAAAGTGGTTCTCCATGCCATCTATCCAATCTAAGACCAAATCAGGATCCATCTTTCCACTAAATAGTGGTATGCCCTCAAGTCCTTTTCCACTCAGGGCTTTCAATGCCTTCAAGAAAGGCTCCTCCTAACAGGGTCAGGTTCAGAGACTTTTTCTTCCTCTGCAACCTCTTCTTCTTTTGGCACCTTACCTTCCAACCTCACCTTGTTCAATGCTTCCTCAAGTTGCTCTATTCTTTCCTTTAAAGACTTCTTGTCCTCTTCTTGTTCTTCAACCATCTTGGCTAATTGTGCATTTGTCACCATGGTGGGAGTCTCACTTGACTCAACTTCTGACATATAAGCTGCTTTCCCCAAATCTTTTGCTTGCTCTGCTACCAATCTGATAGGGACAAGGTTGGATTGAGTCAATCACTGACTCAATGCTCTGGGTCTCACCTTTGATAACCCCTTGGTGTCACTTCCTCCACCATTCAACCTATAGGTCCTATGCTACCTAGGCACCCTTGGTTCCTCTGCCAACCCTGCTATCAATTCAAGTCCATAAACCAAGCCCAAACTTGGTACTCTTCCTCTCATGCAATTCCTAGCCCTTAATACTCTTAAAGACTAGCTCATCTCCAAATACTTCCCAATCTTGTTGCAGGGGTGTGAAAAGCTTCCATGGCTTCAAAATCATCTGACAAAGTCTCCTAATCAATCCTCCATTCACTAGTTCTCCATCGCTTTCAAGAAAATGCTTTTCTTGGGTTTGAAGAGTTAGTAGCCTTGAGCCCTAATTAGGTCACTGAATAGGGGAAAAATGATTTTTCTTCCTAAACCCACCAAGCAACCTAGTTCTTTGCTTAGGAAAAGTGTTTCACATGCCCTCACCTTCAAGATTCCTATGGTGTCAAGACTGCTCAAGCTGTATGCTTCCCAAACACCAAAATGGTCAAGAAGCTAGGGTTTCCTTAGCTTTCTCAGGCTGATTCAAAACTGGTGAAAAGTTCTTCATTCAAACAGATTGGTAAAGGCTCCTCCTTGTCACCATGTAGAGCCAAGACACTCCCCTAAATCCTCAAAAAATAATTTCTTAAAAATCTTCACTCCCCTGTAAATTATGCATGCTGTCCTCTAGCCTTTTCCTAGCCGGGTTCTCACTGTCTCGCCTAGGGTAAGGCCTTTCTCTTGACTCCTGCACCCACAAACAAACTAACTCCTACCATATTTACAAGCATGAAGGTAGGGCACATTTCCCAAAAGGCCGTACAAATTATACGGTGGGAAGCTGCTCTAAGCCTCCATCTTTCCAAATTGCTTGATTCAAACCAAAAAACATAGAAATTTAAAGTATTTACAAATGCCAGTTAAAAACACACGACAAAACAAAAAGAAAGGCTTTCTAAGGTTGTAATAGCCTCACACTACATGCCACACATAGTAAAATAATTGAATCACGCCATTAAAGATCAGTTTTAGCACAAAAATACAGGAAAACTGCCTTTTCTATGTTGCTTTCTTCAATTTATGGAAATACACTCCGTACAAAAAATTTCTAACCTTGCACAAAGGTTGAGGCCACCTTTAAATGTGCCTCCCAAACGGGTGCTCCCATAATAGTGGTTTACAATTTTTGGCCAAACTGGACACTGAAATTATTATTTTTAACTGAATCTTCACATTCGGGCACCTATAGCGGCTAAACTGTGAGGAATTTGAAGATGGTGCAAACTAGAGTCTCATCAAATTTTTCAGATTCTAAAAATATTTTTCAAAAATTTTTGGAATCAAATTGCACTTCTTTGCCATCTCCACCTAAAATTGATTTTTTCGAAAACAACATTTTTAAAAGTGACGACAATCGTAGATAATGCATAACTTTTTTTCCATGAAGGATAAAAATTATAATTCTTTCAAAGATTTGTAACTCGATATCTAGTGCTTCCACTTGGTTAGATAGTTTTTTATTGAAATTTTTTTTCTTAATCAAAATTCAAAGTCAAAGAATTACAATCTCAACACAGCACGACCGATAACACTAACTTTTTTTGTATATGCCAAATTTTGTTGATCAACGACTTCAATATTTGGTGCACTCATATTTTTAAATTTTTTTTTTGATATCTTCTATTTTTCCATGTGAAGAACAAAGAAATTCATTTTCGATGAAAAACCTATGTTTAATAAAACTTAAAAAACAAATACATAACAAACCAAAACATATTAAAATTATATTCATTGGATAGCTTGTTCCGAGGAATACCATAATCATTTGAAATAAAATTTGAAATGAATTCATTTGATCCCCAAAAGCTAAATCAAAAGTTATTTTTTATCAAAGATTTTGATAGGTGTAAAGGAGATGCATTTATAGGTATGGTTTAAAACTAGCGAGGTTCTATCCAAGGGGGTTTTATCTAAGGTGATTTGATCAAACCCTCTTCAATTGGAATCCTTAAAATGGAACTTTTAAAGGATTAAATCATTATATTTTCTAAAAATATTTGATTTCAGCTAAAATTCGTTCCTCTCAGGAATTGTAAACCACTATTATGACAACACCCAAACCGTTTTGCTTCTTGGGTCGAGGCTTAGATGACCTAAAATGCATTTTTGTAAAACCCAATGTGTTTTCAAACACTTAGGCAATTTTTACAATTTATCCAAAATGAAGAGTTAAAACTACTTAACTCTTGTTAACCTCCTTCCAACTAATCCAAACCATCCCTAAATCACAACTAATGGTCTACATGACCTTATGAGGAAACAAAAATAAGATCTTCCAGATCAACCAAATGCCAAAAGGCACAACAAAACAAAAACTCACTTCCAAAAACTCCTGATTACCTAGGTGCTCTTGCACCACTAACCAAGGAGCTAAATTGCCTCATGACTTTGATACCGAGAATTTGAAGAGAAAATTTGAAGAAACACCCCTATCTGATCTTAGTGCTTTGACTCAACAAAGTAAGGAACTTCAAGGACAAATTAAAGAGTTACAAGGGGGAACCACAACAAAGAAATATCCTCTTCAGGACATTTGTCCTTATCCTTTCGATTGAAGTCTCAACATGATTCCATTTCCCAAACATTGTGAAATTCCAAAATTTGATCGTTATAATGGGAAATTGGATCCATTCGATCATGTTAGAGACTTCTGAAACATGACTTTAGAGTTTGCTCATGAGGACATTTACTTGATGTGTTTGTTTCCTAGGAGTCTTGGAGTTCAATCTATGGAATGGCTATCAAAAATCACACCTCCTGTAAAGACATTTGAGGAATTAATCAATCTATTTATATCACAATATTCCTACAACATCCAACACCAAATCACTATGATAGATCTCTGCAAAGTTGCACAAAAACCTGGTGAACTTTTTATTACTTTTCTTTAGAGATGGAGAAGAATGTTCGCTAGATATCAACGTCCTGTTCCTAAAAAGGAAAATATGGTCACCTTCATTAATAGCTTGAATTCATAAATGAGCTACCGTTTGAATTTACATTGTCCTCCCTCTTTTCAAAAATTGATTGAAGATGCTATAACCATTGAAAGTGCTTTGGTTAAAAGAGGAATAATAAAACTTGACAAGGACAATCCTAGCTCATCCAATCATCACAACAATAAGGAAAAGTCTAAATTTTGGACTCGCAACAAGAACGTGGTGAATGATGGTGTTGTTGATGCAAATCATGTCTCGACTAAGCCATTTGTTCTTAGTACTCCAAGTGCTCCTCACAACAACAACTATAACAATGTCAACTCGGTCACAAATTAAGGAAACAATCCTCCTCCTCTAAGGAACAATGTGAATCAACATTCTACTCCCAATCAAGGGACTGCCAACAATCAAGGTTACCGAAGAACCAGTAACAATAACAACTCCTTAGGGAATACCTTGAACACAAATCCACAACAATTTTCATTCTTCTCTAGTAGAAGAACTTACACTCCACTGGGTCAAAAATTGGAATCTGCATTCAAAGAGTTGATGGCTAAAAATGTCATTACCTTGCCACCTCAATGAAACTATGAACCCAGTGTGAAACCTCCATCATGGAATGAGGCATACTATTGTGACTATCATCGGTGCAAAGGTCATCACACAAATAATTGTCAAGCCTTGAAGAATGCCATTTAAGACTTAATCAAAAATGGCACCATCACAATAGAAGGACATCAACAATCAAATGAAGACCACCAAGCATTTCGCAACCCTTTGCCCAACTATCAAAAAGGTGAGTCTTCTAGAAAAAGTGTGAATCATATTGATGATTCGATAATCAATCATATCTACACGGATGATGATAGCATTGAAAATCCCTCCACCACAATTATTGAAAATAATGATCAAGATCTATCCATCAATAAAGATATTTTTGCCTCATCCAATGAGGCATCGACCAATGATCATGTTGAAAATGTCTCTACATCACCTAATGAGTTAGAGGGCATATCTCAAGAATTTATTCTAAAGCATGATCAATATCTTTCACTAAAGTCTAGCAATGGTCCTTTTCAAGACATATTGACATCCTTCAACCTCATGATTGCCAATATTGAAGGAATCTTAAACTCAACACTTGATCTAAATTCACTCAAAGATCAAGAGGATATTGAGCCGCTTCCCATACAAGAACCCTTTACAAGTAATCCATCCTTTGAAATTGACCCATGTCAAGAACTTGATCCAAAGCATGTTGAAAGAAATTTTGAAATCATTCAAGATCAAGAATTCATATCTCTAAGATATTACAATGATTTAATGGACACTCTCCTATCTATACAGGATGTTATAGATAATGATCATATCCATATAACACATACTCCTCCATCTACCCATGAGATGCTTTCTTTGGATGAACATGTAGATAATTTTCATTCAAAACAAGATTTTTTTACTCCTGATATTATTACACAAAAAGAGCAGGTTATTGATTCCTATAGCCAAACAAATTTGTCAACATCAGGACCAGACATATCCCAAATTTAGAATGAGGACATCATGTATGAAGATATCCAACATTATCCACTCAAGGAAACAAGTCAGACAGAACAATATAATTCAGAGTTAGCAGAGCAGCAAGTTGAAATAACATCACCTGTAATGGTCATTTATCAGAGAACGCATTCTAAACAAGAGCTCTCGAAATAGGCAAAATCAAAGCATGAAGGCACTACAACCACCATACTAGGGGCAACTTTGTCTCAAGCAAATTTCAACATAGGGAGCATGAAGAATCCTTATGATGAAACCGATGCCAATACTATAACCAACTACGTCACGAATCTTCATCCACCCATCATCCCATCCATGAATTGGGACGAACGTCAAAAGAAAGATTTGAATCAAAGCACAAAGAAAGTTACCAAATCAAGATAAGCTAAGAAGCATAATGGGAAAATCAAATACATATGGATACCAAAGCATACAAAGAAAGATTATTCCTATCAAACTCCATTAGTCAAAGAAACTATAGGGAAAAATAAAAAATGGAAAAGTATCCATCAAAGATGTCCACAAAATCAAAAACAAGTTTTTCAAGCGACGTACAAAGTGTATCATGCAATTGGTCCTAATTCCATGCACACTTTCGTATCCACCCATCATTGCTCATCTTCCCAAGTTTGGAGAGTCAAAGGTTCCAAACTATCAACCAATCCATCTCTTATCCCTAAACACACTCCATCCATGCCTCCACGCATAATATCCAATTCTCACATTAACCATGTATTGGAAACGACCCTTCATCATAAGGATTTCAAAGGTACTCTATCATGATGTGTGCATAAAGACAGAGTTAACCCCGACATCAATAAAGATGATCAAGAATCCCAAAAGTTGCATGCAAGTGCATGTATCTTAGCAAAGCAACTTCTTTAGGCAAGATATCGATGGCACATTATGACAGGGGCATCTACATCAGCAACACCTTGTGATGTAGCATGAGCTTAAAATCTTTCGAAAAAATAAAAAATATGAAAAAATATGAAAATCCAAAAAAAATAGAAAAAGGATTGAAAACAATAAAGAGAAAAAAATCGTCCTCTAGTGAAAACCGCATGGGCAGCGCTTTGGGCAAGACCATGATGAAAACCTGGCAAACAAGCATCATGTATAGAATCGAGCATTTACGTGTGCCACTCCAGGAGAAAGTATCTCATCCCATCTGTAATAAATCCAACATTCCATCCATCTTATCCATAATAAATCCATTCATCCACGAAGCATTTATCCAATCTATTTTCATCCATTGGCATCCATAGTCCAAGTTATCTTGATCTTGATGAAAGTTTGGGGCATACTTTACACCTGCTTATTGTAAACATCTTGACATGGGTCATTTTCATTGGTCCTATCCTATCCAACATTATCTGAGCCTTGAAGCATTATCCAAATGAGCATTCTTTATCCGAAAACCTTATCTTATCACAAAATAATCCTTGGCATCCTTTGCATGCTTACCATATCCATCCATCCATACACCTATCCGAGCATCCATCCATGACATTCCATACATTGCTAGACATTGGGGGCAGATATTTACATCTTTCTTTGAGAATGAATCTTGATCTATATCCTCCAACTTATGTGGCAATACAAACATTGACAAATGTGAAATCAAATTGGTCAAGCATTTGTAATCCAAAATTCGAATCACTAGCCCATGGCATATTTTGATGAGAAGATGTTCCTTATCAAGCTTGATCTTTCATCGAACATCAATCAAAACAATCGATATCAGTCACATCTAATTTGCACGTCAATGTCACATCAAATCATTCGAACAACTTTTGTTCCAAATCAAGCTTCATCAAACATGATCAATCAAATCCAATCAAAAAATCATCATCTCAAGATATCATTGTGTTGCTTAACACTATCCTTTCATTGTTGTGCATCCTCAACAATGTTATCTTCATCAATCCTAATCAATCAATCCTTGCATTGTTGTGCATCCTCAACAATGTTATCGTTATCAATCCTGATCAATCAAATCCTTGCATTGTTGTGTATCCTCAACAATGTTATCATCATCATCAATCCATCGATTTGATCAATCAACCTTAGCTTGGTTTTTAGAAAAATCACCAAATAGAGCACAGGTATCATCACACATATCCATATCCAAATCATCAAAAAAAATGTCAAAATCTAAAAACATTCAAAAAATCTCAGAAAACCCCAAAACATTCAAAAAATCAAAAAATCAAAACATTTGAAAATCTCGAAAAATACCAAAAATATCCTTAAAACATTTCAAAAATGTCAAAAAAATCCAAATATTTGAAAAATCTATCCATCCCATTTCGCTTTCACTCAAAATAATCAATCTTCCATAATAATATGATCGTCACCTTCATCCTTTGGCAAAACAATCAGAAACAACCACAACAATCAGCAAAAGGAAGCTTCAATTGTAAAATCAAAATCGAAACCACAGACCTTTAAAAAAAAATCAAACTCTTGATCATTTTCAAACATGTCAATCAACTTTATATCAAAAGCCTATCAAACAACTTATCAAACCATCATCATCCTATACAATGCATGTCCTAGGGTATATCGTTCTAACAATGAGCATCATTTTGGATTCTTATCCTATCAAAACATTTTTGAGTTTAACTTTTAACCTACTAGACTTGTTTCTAACTATTTCACCAAAGGTTGAGGGTGACGATCAGTTTATTATGGATGGTGTTATTGTGGGTGCAAGCGAGATGAGGTGGATGGATTTTTTCAAATATTTGGATGTTTTTGGTGTTTTACTATGTTTTGAGGCTGTTTTTGGTAATTTTTTGAGATTTTCAAATGTTTTCAGGGTTTTTTGAGATTTTGACCAAGAGACTAACCTAAAGACCTATCCTAGGGCCCTCGGGGGATGATCAAAGATCAACCTTTCCTACGTTCAAGCTTAGAGACAACATAGTTTGACAAGACGACTCTGTTTTTGATTTTTTGACTGACTCTTTGACCTGTTTTTGGGATTTTGATATGTTTTGATGTTTTTGGATTTTGTGTCTTTTCAATGTTTTTAGATTTTGTGATGTTTTGATGTTTTTGGATTTTTTGATGTTTTGGGATGTTTTTGGATTTTTGCATGATTTTGACGAATTGGATAAATGTGTGAAGATATCGGTGATCTATTTTGGGATTTTGTTGAAAACCAAGCTAAGGTTGATTGATCGATCGATGGATTGATGATGATGCATTTATACATTGTTGGAGATACACAACAATGTAAGGATTTCGATTGATTAGGATTGATGACAATAACATTGTTGAGGATGCACAACAATGTAAGGATTGATTGATCGGGATTGATGATGATAACATTGTTGAGGATGTACAACAATGTAAGGATAGTGTTAACCAACACAAGGATATCTCAAGATGATGATGTTTTGATTGGATTTGACTAATCATGATTGATGAAGCTTGATTTGGAACAAAAGTTGTTCGAATGATTTGATGTGACGTTTGAAGTATAAATTAGATGCGACTGATACTGATTGTTTGGATTGATGTTCAATGAAAGATGAAGACTGATAAGGAATGTCTTCTCGTCAAAATATGCCATGGGCTAGTGATTTGGAATTTCGGATCACAAATAATTTGACCAACTTGGTTTCACATTTTCCAATGTTCGGATCACCACATAAGTTGAAGGGTATAGATCAAGATTTATTCCCGAAGCAAGATGTAAATATTTGCCCACAGTGTCTAGCAATGTATGGAATGCCATGGACAGATGCTCAGATAGGTGTATGGATGGATGGATATGGTAAGCACGCAAAGGATTCCAAGGATTATTTTGCAATAAGATAAGGTAATTGGATAAAGAATGTTGATTTGGATAATGCTCCATAGGATAGGATCCATGAAAATGACCCATGTCAAGATATTTTCCATAAGCAAGCGTAAAGTGTGCACCAAAATTTTACCAAGATCAAGATAATTTGTATCATGGATGTAGATGGATGAAAATGGATTGGATAAATGGCTCCTGGATGAATGGATTTATTATGGCTGAGATGGATGAAATGCTAGATTTATTATGGATGGGATAAGATGCTTTCACCTAAAGTGGCACACGTAGATGGTTGATTCTACACATGACGCCTGTTTGCCAAGTTTTCATCGTGGTCTTGCCCAAAGCGCCACCCATGTTGTTTTCACTAGAGGACGATTTTTCTCTTCACTGTTTTCAATCCTTTTTCATATTTTTTTGGATTTTTATATCTTTATTTTTTTTTTGAAAGATTTATGGTGACCCACCTAATGGTGTCGATGTAGATGCTTCTGTCATAATGTGCCATTGATATCCTTCCTAAAGAAGTTGTTTTGCTAAGATACATGCACTTGAATGCAACTTTTGTGATTCCTGATTTGTTTTATCGACACCGGAGTTAACTTTGTCTCTATGTGCACATCGCAATAGAGTGCCTTCAGAATCCTTATGATGAAGGGTCATTTCCAATACATGGTCAATGTGAGAATTGGATATCATGCATTGAGGCATGGATGGAGTGTGTTTAGGGATAAAAGATGGATTGGTTGACAACTTGTTATTTTTGACTCTCCAAACTTGGGAAGATGAGCAATGATGGGTGGATACGGATGTGTGCATGGAATTAGGACCAACTACTTGATACACATTGTACGTCGCTTGAAAAGCCTGCTTTTTCTTTTGCAGACATCTTTGATGAATACTTTTCCCTTTTTTATTCTGCCCCATAGTTTCTTTGACCGATTGAGTTTGATAGGGATGATATTTCTTTGTATTTTTTGGTATCCATTTGTATTTGATTTGTCCATTATGCTTTCCAGCTTCTTTTTCTTTGATAATATTCTCCATACTTTGATTCAATTCTTTCTTTTGACATTGGTCCCAATTCGTGGATGGGGTGATGGGTGGATGAAGATTCATGACATGGCTAGTTGTAGTATTGGCATCGGTTTCACCATAAAGACTCTTCGTGCTCCCTATGTTGATGTTTGCTTAAGATGAAGTTGCCCCCAGTATTGTGGTTGTAGTACCTTCATGCTTTGATTCTACTATTTTGAGAGCTCTTCAAAATGCATTCTTTGATAAATGACCATTACAGATGATGTTATTGGAATTTGTTGCTCCGCTAACTCTAAATTATACTATTCTGTCTGACTTGTTTCCTTGAGTAGATAATGTTGGATATCTTCATGCATGATGTCTTCAGTCTAGATTTTGGATATATCTGATCCTGATGTTGACAACTTTGTTTGGCTATAGGAATCAATAACCTGCTCTTTTTGTGTAATAATATCAGGAGTAAGAAAATCCTGTTCTGAATGAAAATTATCTACATGTCCATCCAAAGAAAGCATCTCATAGGTAAATGGAGGAATATGTGTTATATGGATATGATCATTATCGGTAACATCTTGTATAGATAGGAGAGTGTCCATTAAATCATTGTAATATCTTGGACATATGAATTCTTGACTTTGAATGATTTCAGAATTTATTTCAACATGCTTTGGATCAAGTTCTTGAAGTCATTTCAAAGGATGGATTACTTGTAAAAGGTTCTTGGATGGGAAGTGGCTCAATATCCTCTTGATCTTTGAGTGAATTTAGATCAAGTGTTGAGTTGAAGATTATTTCAATATCGGCAATCATGAGGTCAAAGTATGTCAATATGTCTTGAAAAGGACCATTGCTAGACTTTGGTGAAAGATATTGATCATGCTTTAAAATAAATTCTTGAGATATGCCTTCTAACTCATTAGGTGATGTAGAGACATTTTCAACATGATCATTGGTTGATGCCTCATTAGATGAGGCGAAAATATATTTATTGATGGATAGATCTTGATCATTATTTTCAACAATTGTGGTGGAGGGATTTCCAATGCTATCATCGTCCGTGTAGATATGATTGATTATCAGATCATCAATATGATTCACACTTTTTCTAGAAGACTCACCTTTTTGATAGTTGGGCAAAGGGTTGGGAAATGCTTGGTGGTCTTCATTTGATTATTGATGTCCTTCTATTGTGATGGTACCATTTTCAATTAAGTCTTAAATGGCATTCTTCAAGGCTTGACAGTTATTTGTGCGATGACCTTTGCACTGATGATAGTCACTATAGTATGCTTCATTCCATGATGGAGGTTTCACACTGAATTCATAGTTTCATTGAGGTGGCAAGGTAATGACATTTTTAACCATCAACTCTTTGAATGCAGATTCCAATGATTGACCCAATGGAGTGTAAGTTCTTCTACTAGAGAAGAATGAAAATCGTTGTGGATTTGTGTTCGAGGTATTCCCTAAGGAGTTATTGTTATTGGTTCCCCGAAAACCTTGATTGTTGGCAGTCCCTTGATTGGGAGTAGAATGTTGATTCACATTGTTCTTCGGAGGAGGAGGATTGTTTCCTTGATTTGTGATGGAGTTGACATTGTTATAGTTGTTGTTGTGAGGAGCACTTGGAGTACTAAGAACAAATGGCTTAGTCGAGACATGATTTGCATCAACAACACCATCATTCACCACGTTCTTCTTGGGAGTCCAAAATTTAGACTTGTCTGAATTGTTGTGATGATTGAATGAGCTAGGATTGTCCTTGTCAAGTTTTATTATTCCTCTTTTAACCAAAGCACTTTCAATGGTTATAGCATCTTCAATCAATTTCTCAAAAGAGGGAGGACAATGTAAATTCAAATGATAACTCATTTCTGAATACAAGCTATTAATGAAGGTGACCATCTTTCCTTTTTAGGAATAGGACATGGATATCTAGCGAACATTCTTCTCCATCTCTGAAGAAAAGTAATAAAAGGTTCACCAAGTTTTTGCGGAACTTTGCAGAGATCTATCATAGTGATTTGGTGTTGGATGTTGTAGGAATATTGTGATAATATAGCTCTATCTCAAATACTACTAGCTCTATTATTAGAGATTAGCTCTATCTCAAAGACATAATCTTAATCAACCTCTTGAGTTTGATAATATACCACAACCTTCTATTGAATATCCATCACATCCCAGTCAAATCCTTCAGTGATCTTAAAAAAAAGCCTTTCTTCAAAAACAAAGATCAAAGCTTAAGAGTGCACCTTTCAAACAAATTTTTGATTATTGATTCAACTTCCCCAATAGGATTCTGACATCCTTCATCATTGGAAGCCACAATAAAAAATTAGGAACATCTTTGATCATATCATAGGAGTCCCATCTTATCAGATCAAAATATCATCATCATTGCACTTATCAGAACTGTGATCTAAGTTTAGAAGAACTCTTCAAAATCATATGCCTATCTTTACAAGATCTCAATCCAATAAATTTAAGGACGAAATCCAACAAGAAGGTGAAAGTAGCAATCCTCTTTACATTATAAGTCGTAATCCACTTTTCAACAATGACATGGATAACAGAGAAGGAAATCCATTCCACAAGTAAATTGCCTCATGACTTTGATACCGAGAATTTGAAGAGTAAATCTGAAGAAACACCCCTATTTGATCTTAGTGCTTTGACTCAAAAAATTAAGGCACTTCAAGGAAAAATTAAAGAGTTACAAGGGGGAACCACAACAAAGAAATATCCTCTTGAGGACGTTTGTCCTTATCCCTTTGATTGAAGTCTCAATGTGATTCCATTTCCCAAACATTGTGAAATTCCAAAATTTGATCGTTATAATGGGAAATCAGATCCAATCGGTCATATTAGAGATTTTTGAAACATGACTTTAGAGTTCACTCATGAGGACACTTACTTGATGCATTTGTTTCCTAGGAGTCTTGGAGTTCAATCTATGGAATGGCTATCAAAACTCACACCTCCTGTCAAGACATTTGAGGAATTAATCAATCTGTTTATATCACAATATTCCTACAACATCCAACACCAAATCACTATGATAGATCTCTGCAAAGTCCCGCAAAAACCTAGTGAACCTTTTATTACTTTTCTTCAGAGATGGAGAAGAATTTTTGCTAGATATCCATGTCCTGTTCCTGAAAAGTAAAAGATGGTCACCTTCATTAATAGCTTGAATTTAGAAATGAGCTATCATGTGAATTTACATTGTCCTCCCTCTTTTGAGAAATTGATTGAAGATTCTATAACCATTGAAAGTGCTTTGGTTAAAAGAGGAATAATAAGACTTGACAAGGACAATCCTAGCATATCCAATCATCACAACAATAAGGACAACTCTAAATTTTGGACTCGCAACAAGAACATGGTGAATGATGGTGTTGTTGATGCAGATCATGTCTCGACTAAGCCATTTGTTCTTAGTACTCCAAGTGCTCCTCGCAACAACAACTATAACAATGTCAACTTGGTCACAATTCAAGGAAACAATCCTCCTCCGAGGAACAATGTGAATCAACATTCTACTCCCAATCAAGGGACTGCCAACAATCAAGGTTACCGGAGAACCAATAACAATAACAACTCCTTAGGGAATACCTCAAACACAAATCCAGAACGATTTTCATTCTTCTCTAGTAGAAGAACTTACACTCCACTAGTTCAATCATTGGAATTTGCATTCAAAGAGTTGATGGCTGAAAATGTCATTACCTTGCCACTTCAATGAAATTATGAACCCAGTGTGAAACCTCCATCATGGAATGAGGCATACTATTGTGACTATCATTGGTGCAAAGGTCATCGCACAAGTAACTGTCAAGCCTTGAAGAATGTCATTCAAGACTTAATCGAAAATGGCACCATCACAATAGAAGAACATCAACAATCAAATGAAGACCACCAAGCATTTCACAACCCTTTCCCCAACTATCAAAAAGGCGAGTCTTCTGGAAAAAGTGTGAATCATATTAATTATCCGATAATCAATCATATCTACACGGACGATGATAGCATTGGAAATCCCTCCACCACAATTGTTGAAAATAATGATCAAGATCTATCCATCAATAAAGATATTTTTTCCTTATCCAATGAGGCATCGACCAATGATCATGTTGAAAATGTCTCTGCATCACCTAATGAGTTAGAGGGCATATCTCAAGAATTTATTCTAAAGCATGATCAATATCTTTCACCAAAGTCTAGCAATGGTCCTTTTCAAGACATATCGACATCCTTCGACCTCATGATTGCCGATATTGAAGGAATCTTCAACTCAACACTTGATCTAAATTCACTCAAAGATCAAGAGGATATTGAGCCGCTTCCCATCTAAGAACCCTTTACAAGTAATCCATCCTTTGAAATTGACCCATGTTAAGAACTTGATCCAAAGCATGTTGAAAGAAATTCTGAAATCATTCAAGATCAAGAATTCATATCTCCAAGATATTACAATGATTTAATGGAAACTCTCCTATCTATACAGGATGTTACAAATGGTGATCACATCCATATAACACGTACTCCTCCATCTACCCATGAGATGCTTTCTATGGATGGACACATAGATACTCCTAACATTATTACACAAAAAGAGCAGGTTATTGGTTCCTACAGTCAAACTGAGTTATCAATATGAAGATTAGATAAATCCCAAATTCAGACTAAGGAGATCATGTATGAAGGTATCCAACATTATCCACTCAAAGAAATAGGTCAAACAGAACAAGATATTTTCAAGTTAGCAGAGCAAAAAATTGAAGTAACGTCATCTGTAGTGGTCATTTATCAAAGAATGCATTCTAAACAAGAGCTCTCAGAACAGGCAGAATCAAAGCATGAAGGTACTACTTCCACAATACTGGGGGAAACTTTGTCTCAAGAAAATGTCAACATAGGGAGCACGAAGAGTCTTTATGGTGAAACCGATGGCAATACTACAACTAGCCATGTCATGAATCTTCATCCACCCATCACCCCAGGTTTGGTGAACTAGGATAAGGACCTATAATAGATGGAGTTTTTGATGGACTGGGATAAGGACCTAGGATGGATGGAGAGTTTGATGGACTAGGATACCTAGGTTGAGCATGAGGTGTATAACCAAGGCCATGAGAATATGGATTTGCTTGGACAGAAAGGGGTTCTAGGATACCTTGCTCATGAAGGCCTAAACCTTTTCCTTTGTAATTCATAATTTCACACATTCGTTTACCCATGGGATATGCATTGTTTGTGAAACAAGATGCGAGTCCATTTTGAGGAGGATATGATATGCATGAAAGGATAGGTGTTGGAAGTAAACTGGAGGGGATAAAGGTGGAGGATCCTAATTTATAGGTTTGGGGTTCATGGATGGCTTTAAGAGGTGTGAGAGGCTCTTGACATGAGGATGATGGGATACTTTGATCTTGACTAGGAAAAGAATCGTTAGATGAAGGAGATGGAGTAGCTTGATCATCAGATGGAAGGGAATCTTTGGATAGGATGGAAGAATTGTTCTACTCTTGGGATGTGATGGAATCATAAGAGAGTATGGATTCATTGAATGAGGTGGACGAAGAACTTGGAAGAACATTTTGTTCTTTAGATGGAAGAGGATTATCATGGGTGAATAATGAAAGGAGGGGATCATCATATGGTTCTTGAGAGATGGGATCTTGATCAAAGATAGGAAGGGTTTGTAGAATTTTTTGATTGAGATGTGTAGATTGAAATGAATCATTGGATGTAGAGGATATGATAGAAGAAGGTGATTGAATGGAATTGTTATCTTGGGTGAAATAATCATGAGGTTCATTTTCTATTATGGGGGATGAAGATAAATGCATGACATGACAGGATTGGTCAATTTTATTTGATGGCTTAGATTTGGGCTTCTCATTTAACCTTTGCAAAAATTCAAAAACATTGAATTTGGATGATGTTTCTTTTGGAGGAGAAGAGGTTACATTCATATTTCCATCAAAGGACTTTGTAGTTGTGCCCCCTTGTATTTCCTTGATTTTCCTTTAGAGTGCTCTTATTTGTTGGGGAAGACTACTAAGATCATTTAATGGACTTTTAGTCTTTTCAGGATCTTCCTTAATTTTCTCCATATTGTAGTCAGAGGGAAATTTGGCACCTTGGTTTGCCAATAAAAGAAAGTAGCCTTCTTTATCTCGCTCTAAGATCTTGTCCAAAATTATGTGAAACTATGGATCCTGTTCAACTTCTTGAATCATTTCACTAGTTATTTCATCATTTGAACTATTCCCAGTATGAAACCTATGAAAAGGATTTTCTTCCCTATCACCCATGTTTTAAAGTGGATCTCTTCTTTCATCTTCTTCCTTGTGTTTTTTTTTTGGAACCTTGTGACAATAAGCATATGCTTTTGAAATGTTCTTCTAAACTTAGATCACAAGTTTGAGAAGTGCACAAATGATGATGTCTTGATCTAATAAGATGAAAATCTTATGATATGATCAAGGATGTTCTTAATTCTTGATTGTGGCTTCCAAGATGAAAGGATATCATAATCATGTTGGGGAAGTTGAATTAATAATCAAAAACTTGTTTGAAAAGATGCACTTTTTGAGATTTGATCCTAGTCTCAAAAAATGATAAGTGTATCAAATAGCCTAGTTTGTTTTCAAGATTAGTGAATGATTTGGCTGGGATGAGTGGGATATTCAATTGAGGGTTGTGGTAGATAATCGAAGTTGAGAGGTTGATTGTGATTGTGTTGTTGAGATAGAGCTCTTCTCTGAAAATAGGCTCATGAATATAAAGGCTCTATAGCGTACTTGCCAGTGAATCCCCTAGAAAAATATTGGTACCTATGGAGAAACTCACAATAATGGAGCAAAACGTTTCAACTTTTATACAAAAACTTTCTTCATTGCAAATTTTTCTTGTAACCTAAATGTTTCTTAGGCTTCTTGATCTTATTGGCAATTGATTTCCTAACAAACTTGGTTGATTTCCACTCTCTAAGCATGAGAGAAATGTCAAGATGCTACTGGACCAAGGATGTTATAAACTCAGATCTATCAAAAGTGAAAATTATGGAAAATGACAGATGCACTACTCTGTGTCCTATATGCCCTGCAGAAACAGGCATATGCACTAGAGAAACAATCAAATGCACTAAGACACTCCCTAGCTGCACTAAAACAATTTTCCAAAACAATTTTTTGAACAGTTGAAAACAATTTTTTGCTGAATTTTTGCATATTCATTTTGGATGATCTTTTATCTGAGTTAATGTGATGGAAGACACAACAAACATTCTAAAAATAGTTTTTTTTAAAACCCTTTACTAAACATCAAGTGTATGATCAAAAAAATGTTTTTCAACAAGTGTTTTCATAGGTTTAGCGCATGAAAGACAAATAACTGTCAAGCCTTGAAGAATGCCATTCAAGACTTAATCAAAAATGGCACCATCACAATAGAAGGACATCAACAATCAAATGAAGACCACCAAGCATTTCACAACCCTTTTCCCAACTATCAAAAAGGCGAGTCTTCTGGAAAAAGTGTGAATCATATTGATGATAAGATAATCAATCATATCTACACGGATGATGATAGCATTGGAAATCCCTCCACCACAATTGTTGAAAACAATGATCAAGATCTATCCATCAATAAAGATATTTTTGCCTCATCCAATGAGGCATCGACCAATGATCATGTTGAAAATGTCTCTACATCACCTAATGAGTTAGAGGGCATATCTCAAGAATTTATTCTAAAGCATGATCAATATCTTTCACTAAAGTCTAGCAATGGTCCTTTTCAAGACATATTGACATCCTTCGACCTCATGATTGCCGATATTGAAGGAATCTTCAACTCAACACTTGATCTAAATTCACTCAAAGATCAAGAGGATATTGAGCCACTTCCCATCCAAGAACCCTTTACAAGTAATCCATCCTTTGAAATTGACCCATGTCAAGAACTTGATCCAAAGCATGTTGAAAGAAATTCTAAAATCATTCAAGATCAAGAATTCATATCTCCAAGATATTACAATGATTTAATGGACACTCTCCTATCTATACAGGATGTTACAGATAATGATCATATCCATATAACACATACTCCTCCATCTACAATGAGATGCTTTCTTTGGATGGACATGTAGATAATCTTCATTCAAAACATGATTTTTTTACTCCTGATATTATTACACAAAAAGAGCAGGTTATTGATTCCTACAACCAAACAGAGTTGTTAACATCAGGATCAGATATATCCAAAATCCAGAATGAAGACATCATGTATGAAGATATCCAACATTATCCACTCAAGGAAACAAGTCAGACAGAACAATATAATTCAGAGTTAGCAGAGTAGCAAATTCCAATAACATCATCTGTAATGGTCATTTATCAAAGAATGCATTTTAACAAGAGCTCTCAAAATAGGCAGAATCAAAGCATGAAGGTACTACAACCACAATAGTGGGGGCAACTTCGTCTTAAGCAAACGTCAACATAGGGAGCATGAAGAGTCTTTATAGTGAAATCGATGCCAATACTACAACCAGCCATGTCATGAATCTTCATCCACCCATCACCCCATCCACGAATTGGGACCAACGTCAAAAGAAAAAGAATTGAATCAAAGTACGAAGAATGTTATCAAAGAAAAAGAAACTGGAAAGCATAATGGAAAAATCAAATACAAATGGATACCAAAAAATACAAATAAAGATCATCCCTATCAAACTCTATCAGTCAAAGAAAAACTATAGGGAAAAATAAAAAAGGGAAAAGTATCCATCAAAGATGTCTGCAAAAGCAAAAGTAGGATTTTCAAGCGATGTACAAAGTGTATCAAGTAGTTGGTCCTAATTCCATGCACACTTCTGTATCCACCCATCATTGCTCATCTTCCCAAGTTTGGAGAGTCAAAAATTCCAAGCTATCAACCAATCCATCTTTTATCCCTAAACACACTCCATCCACGCCTCCACGCATGATATCCAATTCTCACATTGACCATGTATTAGCAACGACCCTTCATCATAAGGATTCCAAAGGCACTCTATCGTGATGTGTGCATAGAGACAAAGTTAACTCCGGTGTCGACAAAGCAAATTAGGAATCGCAAAAGCTGCATTCAAGTGCACGTATCTTAGCAAAGCAACTTCTTCAGGAAGGATACCGATGACACATTATGACAGAAGCATCTACATCAACACCACTAGGTGGGTCAGCATGAATCTTTCAAAAAAAAAAACCAAAAAAATTTAAAAAATATAAAAATCCAAAAAAATGAGAAAAAGGATTGAAAGCAGTAAAGAGAAAAATTGTCCTCTAGTGAAAACCACATGGGTGGCGCTTTGGGCAATACCATGACGAAAACCTAGAAAACAGGCATCATGTGTAGAATCGAGCATCTATGTGTGCCACTTTAGGTGAAAGCATCTTATCCCATCCATAATAAATCTAGCATTTCATCCATCTCAGCCATAATAAATCCATTCATCCAGGAGCCATTTATCCAATCCATTTCCATCCATCTGCATCCATGATACAAATTATCTTGATCTTGGTAAAAGTTTGGTGCACACTTTACGCTTGCTTATGGAAAACGTCTTGACATGGGTCGTTTTCATGGATCCTATCCTATGCAGCATTATCTGACATCTTGACATGGGTCATTTTCATGGATCCTATCCTATGGAGCATTATCCAAATCAACATCCTTTATCCAAACACCTTATCTTATTGCAAAATAATCCTTGGAATCCTTTGCGTGCTTACCATATCCATCCATCCATACACCTATCTGAGCATTCGTCCATGGCATTCCATACATTGCTAGACATTGGGGGTAGATATTTACATCTTGCTTCGGGAATAAATCTTGATCTATACCCTCCCACTTATGTGGTGATCCGAACATTGGAAAATGTGAAACCAAGCTGGTCAAAGCATTTGTGATCCAAAATTCCAAATCACTAGCCCATGGCATATTTTGACAAGAATACATTCTTTATCAGTCTTCATCTTTCATCGAACATCAATCCAAACAATCATTATCAGTCGCATCTAATTTTCACTTCAAATGTCACATCAAATCATTCGAACAACTTTTGTTCCAAATCAAGATCCACAATTCATGCAAAGTTACTCTCTTCACATTGAGAGCTAATTTTGTCCATCATCATTTGCAACATCAAGCTTTTCAAGGTTTGGGAAGGGGCTACTTTTCACATCATAGTAGCACCAATCCAATATGGGATAGATATACTTCACGTTTTTCTATAGATGCTTTTGTGTTCTGATTTTTTTGGATTTTTATATTTATTTATTTTTTTGGATTTTTTTTTTTAAAGATTAATGCTAACCAACCTAATGGTGTTGATGTAGATGCTTTTTTTATAATGTGCCATCGGTATCCTACCTGAAGAAGTTGCTTTGCTAAGATACGTGCACTTGCATGCATCTTTTGTGATTCCTGATTGGCTTTGTTGACACTGGAGTTAACTTTGTCTCTATGCGCACATCATGATAGAGTTTCTTCAGAATCCTTATGATGAAGGGTCATTGCCAATACATGGTCAATGTGAGAATTGGTTATCATGCGTGGAGGTGTGGATGGAGTGTGTTTAGGGATAAAAGATGGATTGGTTGACAGCTTGGAATTTTTGACTCTCCAAACTTGGGAAGATCAGAAATGATGGGTGGATGAGGAAGTGTGCATGGAATTAGGACCAAATGCTTGATACATTTTGTACGTCACTTGAAAATCCTGCTTTTGCTTTTGCGGACATCTTTGATGGATACTTTTCCCTTTTTTATTCTATCCCATAGTTTCTTTGATTGATGGATTTTTATAGGTATGATCTTTCTTTGTATTTTTTGGTATCCATTTGTATTTGATTTGTCCATTATGCTTTCCAGCTTCTTTTTCTTTGATAACGTTCTTCGTACTTTGATTCAATTCTTTCTTTTGACGTTGGTCCCAATTCATGGATGGGGTGATGGGTGGATGAAGATTCACGACATGGCTGGTTGTAGTATTGGCATCGGTTTCACCATAAAGACTCTTCGTGCTCCCTATGTTGACATTTCTTGAGACAAAGTTTCCCCCGGTATTGTGGTTGTAGTACCTTCATGCTTTGATTCTGCCTATTTCGACAGCTCTTGTTTAAAATGCATTCTCTGATAAATGACCATTACAGATGATGTTATTGGAATTTGTTGTTCCGCTAATTCTGAATTATACTGTTCTGTCTGACTTGTTTCCTTGAGTGGATAATGTTGGATATCTTCATACATGATGTCTTCAGTCTGGATTTTGGATATATCTGATCCTGATGTTGACAACTCTATTTTCCTATAGGAATCAATAACCTGGTCTTTTGTGTAATAATATGAGTAAAAAAATCCTGTTCTGAATGAAAATTATCTACATGTCCATCCAAAGAAAAAGTATCTCATGGGTAGATGGAGGAATATGTGTTATATGGATATGATCATTATCTATAACATCCTGTATAGATAGGAGAGTCTCCATTAAATCATTGTAATATCTTAGAGACATGAATTCTTGATCTTGAATGATTTCAGAATTTCTTTCAACATGCTTTGGATCAAGTTTTTGACATGGGTCAATTTCAAAGGATGGATTACCTGTCAAGGGTTCTTGAATGGGAAGCGACTCATTATCCTCTTAATCTTTGAGTGAATTTAGATCAAGTGTTGAGTTGAAGATTCCTTCAATATCGGTAATCATGAGGTCGAAGGATGCCCATATGTCTTGAAAAGGACCATTGCTAGACTTTGGTGAAAGATATTGATCATGCTTTAAAATAAATTCTTGAGATATGCCCTCTAACTCATTAGTTGATGTAGAGACATTTTCAACATGATCATTGGTTGATGTCTCATTGGATGAGGCTAAAATATATTTATTGATGGATATATCTTGATCATTGTTTTCAACAATTATGGTGGAGGGATTCCCAATGCTATCATCGTCCGTGTAGATATGATTGATTATCGGATCATCAATATGATTCACACTTTTTCCAGAAGACTCACCTTTTTGATAGTTGGGAAAAGGGTTGCAAAATGCTTGGTGGTCTTCATTTGATTGTTGATTTCCTTCTATTGTGATGGTGCCATTTTTTATTAAGTCTTGAATGGCATTCTTCAAGGCTTGACAATTATTTGTGTGATGAACTTTGCACCGATTATAGTCACAATAGTATGCTTCAATCCATGATGGAGGTTTCACACATGGTTCATAGTTTCATTGAGGTGGCAAGGTAATGACATTTTTAGCCATCAACTCTTTGAATGCATATTCCAATTTTTGACCCAGTGGAGTGTAAGTTCTTCTACTAGAGAAGAATGAAAATCATTGTGGATTTGTGTTCAAGGTATTCTCTAAGGAGTTGTTATTGTTATTGGTTCCCCGGTAACCTTGATT
The DNA here is from genome assembly GCA_007258455.2 of Sequoia sempervirens. Lineage (NCBI taxonomy): Eukaryota > Viridiplantae > Streptophyta > Pinopsida > Cupressales > Cupressaceae > Sequoia > Sequoia sempervirens. The sequence continues at coordinate 25,985 of VDFB02006204.1, read as the reverse complement.
GTTGGCAGTCCCTTGATTGGGAGTAGAATGTTGATTCACATTGTTCCTCGGAGGAGGAGGATTGTTTCCTTGATTTGTGACTGAGTTGACATTGTTATAGTTGTTTTTGCGAAGAGCACTTGGAGTATTAAGAACAAATGGCTTAGTCGAGACATGATTTGCATCAACAACACCATCATTCACCATGTTCTTGTTGCGAGTCCAAAATTTAGACTTGTCCTGATTGTTGTGATGATTGGATGAGCTAGGATTGTCCTTGTCAATTTTTATTATTCCTCTTTTAACCAAAGTACTTTCAATGCTTATAACATCTTCAATCAATTTCTCAAAAGAGGGAGGACAATGTAAATTCAAACGATAGCTCATTTCTAAATTCAATCTTTTAATGAAGGTGACCATATTTTCTTTTTCAGGAACATGATGTGGATATCTAGCAAACATTCTTCTCCATCTCTAAAGAAAAGTAATAAAAGGTTCACTAGGTTTTTACACAACTTTGCAGAGATCTATCATAGTGATTTGGTGTTAGATGTTGTAGGAATATTGTGATATAAATAGATTGATTAATTACTCAAATGTCTTGACAGGAGGTGTGATTTTTGATAGCCATTCCATAGATTAAACTCCAAGATTCCTAGGAAACAAACACATCAAGTAAGTGTCCTCATGAGCAAACTCTAAAGTCATGTTTCAGAAATCTCTAATATAATTAATTGGATCTGATTTCCCATTATAACGATCAAATTTTGGAATTTCACAATGTTTGGGAAATGGAATCATGTTGAGACTTCGATAAAAAGGATAAGGACAAATGTCCTCAAGAGTATATTCTTTGTTGTGGTTCCCCCTTGTAACTCTTTAATTTGTCTTTGAAGTGCCTTAATTTGCTGAGTCAAAGCACTAAGATCATATAGGGGTGTTTCTTTAGATTTTCTCTTCAAATTCTCGGTATCAAAGTCATGAGGCAATTTAGCTCCTTGGTCAGCTAGATAGAGGAAATATTTTTCTTTATCACGTTGCAAAATATTTTTTATGGCTTTGTGAAATTTGGGATCTTGCTCAGCCTCTCTAAGGTGGCGTTCATCCTCTTGTTCATCATCACTATCTACAGGAGTTTTGTTTATGACTTTGTACTTGTGGAATGGATTTTCTTCTCTGTTATCCATGTCATTGTTGAAAAGTGGATTACGACTTATACTGTAAAGAAGATTACTACTTTCACCTTCTTCTTGATTGTTTTAGGTATGACCTTGTAGGATTTCGTCCTTTAATTTATTGTATTGAGATCTTGTAAAGATAGGCATATGATTTTGAAGAGTTCTTCTAAACTTAGATCACAGTTTTGATAAGTGCAACGATGATGATATCTTGATCTAACAAGATGGGAATCCTATGATATGATCAAAGATGTTCCTAATTTTTTTATTGTGGCTTACAATGATGAAGGATGTCAGAATCCTATTGGGGAAGTTGATCTTTGATCTTTGTTTTTGAAGAAAGGTTTTTTAAGATCACTAAAGGATTTGACTGGGATGTGATGAATATTCAATAGAAGGTTCTGGTATATTATCAAACTCAAGAGGTTGATTAAGATTATGTCGTTGAGATAGAGCTAATCTCTAATAATAAGCTCGAGAATCCAAAGGCTCTACATCATACTCGTCAGTGAATCCCTTAACAAAGTCTTGGTATCTATCAAGAAATCCACGGTAATGAAGCAAGACGTGTCAACTTTTGTACAAAAAAATTCTTCTTTGCAATGTTTTCTTGTACTCTAAATGTTTCTTGGGTTTCTTGATCCTATTGGAAACTGATTTCTTGACAATTTTTTTTTATTTCCACTTTCTAAGCATGGGAGAAATATCAGAATGTTACTAGACCAAAGATGTCAAAAAGTCAGGTTTGTGAAAAAAATGACAGCGGCAGATGCTCTACTCTGTATGCTATAAGCGCTACAAAAATAGGTATATGTGCTAGAGAAACTGTCAAATGCGCTACAAAATACCTTAAATGTGCAAGGAGATGCCTCAGATACACTACAAAAAAATTGTTTTGACCGTGATTAAAACTTTTTGCAACTGTAGGGTTTCAGATGCACTGAACTAGCCAGTGGATGCGCTAGAATAGTCCCTATATGCGCTAAAGTTTACCCTATATGTGCTAAAATAGTTTTTCAAAGACAGTTTTTTGAATATTTTTGGAATGATTTCAGTTGTTTTTCATGTTCATTTCGGATGATCTTTTATCTGAGTTAATGTGAATGAAACAACAAACACTCTAAATTAAATGGAATGTAACCAAACACAAATAAAGCAAGCACATCCTATGGTAAAGCCAGGTCAATATCTACTAGATTCCATGTGGGTTTCCCCATTCGCATATCGGTAGCATGTGAATTCAGAAGCTTGGTTGCACGGGTCCCCCTTACAGTGCACTCTCTTCTCAAGCCAACCAAGCTTCCAACCCCCATGAAACTCCCATGGCATATTGATCACCTCTACTACAGACTGCGAAGATGTGGATGCCTTCACACCGACTGGTGTTGCGCTAGCAAATAGAAGGTTTTTGGTTTACTAAACAATGGTGTTTAATTTGAGACCCCCATTCGAGTGACCATACATGGGGCACAAGATTAAGCTCTATTTAGGAGGCACTCCAGCCTGAAGAGGTTAAGCTCAACAGGGTTTTTGGGAGTACAACTTGGTTCGTATGACACATTAGCACTCATAATCTTAGGTTTTCCCTTAAGATTCACATTTGTATACTGGTAGGGGGTAGCTTGGCTTTAGCTCCATTTCTAGTTTGAGTCGCGTTGGGGTGATGAAATCCCTAGGCATGCCCAATTTTTTAGAGGCAATAATCATTTCTCTTACACCCAGGATCACATTACTGTGCAAGGGGAGAGGATACTTCGGTTATTGCATCAAGATCTATCCATCAATAAAGATGTTTTTGCTTCATCCAACAAGGCATTGACCAATGATCATGTTGAAAATGTCTCTACATTACCTAATGGGTTAGAGGGCATATCTCAGGAATTTATTCTAAAGCATGATAAATATCTCTCACCAAAGTTTAGCAATGGTCCTTTCCAAGACATATTGACATCCTTCGACCTCATGATTACCGATATTGAAGGAATCTTCAACTCAACACATGATCCCAATTCACTCAAAGATCAAGAGGACATTGAGCTACTTCCTATGCCTAATAAAGATATCCATGAACCCTTTATAAGCAATCCATCCTTTGAAATTGACCCATGTCAAGAACTTGATCCAAGGCATGTCAAAAGCAATTCCAAAATCATTCAAGATCAAGAATTCATATCTCCAAGATACTACAATAATCTAATGGAAACTCTCCTATCTATGCAAGATGATGATATCCATGTAGCACATACTCCTCCATCTACCCATGAGATGCTTTCTATGGATGGACACCTAGATGATCTTCATTCAAAATAGGATTCTTTTACTCTTGACATTATTACACAAAAAGAGCAGGTTATTGAGTTGACAGCATCAAGATCAGACATATCCCAAATTCAGAATGAGGACATCATGTATGAAGATATCCAATAGTATCCACTCAAGGAAACAAGTCAAACAAAATAATATAATTCAGAGTTAGCAGAGCAACAAATTGAAACAACAACACCTATGGTGGTCATTTATCAAAGAATGCACTCTAAACAAGAACTCTCAGAACAAGCAGAATCAAAGCATGAAGGTACTACTACCACCATACTGGGGGAAACTTCATCTCAATCAAACGTCAACATAGGGAGCATTAAGAGTCCTTATGATGAAACTAGTGTTAATACTACAACTAGCCATGTCACGAATCTTCATCCACCCATCACCCCATCCATAAATTGGGACCAACTTCGAAAGAAAGATTTGAATCAAAGTATGAAGAACGTTATCAAAGAAAAAGGAGCTGAGAAGCATAATGGACAAATGAAATACACATGGATACTAAAATATACAAAGAAAGATCATCCCTATCAAACTCTATCAGTCAAAGAAACTATGAGGCAAAATAAAAAAGGGAAAAGTATCCATCAAAGATGTCCACAAAAGAAAAAGTAGGTTTTTCAAGCAATGTATAAAGTGTATCAAGCAGTTGGTCCTAATTCCATGCACACTTATGTATCAACCCATCATTGCTCATCTTCCCAAGTTTGGAGAATCAAAGGTTCCAAACTATCAACCAATCCATCTTCTATCCCTAACCACACTCCATCCACGCCTCCACGCATGATATTCAATTCTCAAATTGACCATGTATTGGTAATGACCCTTCATCATAAGGATTGTGAAGGTACCCTATCGTGATGTGCGCACAAAGACAAAGTTAACTCCGGTATCGACGAAGCAGATCAAGAATTTCAAAAGTTGTATTAATGTGCACATATCTTAGCAAAGAAACTTCTTCAAGCATGATATCAATGGAACATTATGACAGGGGCATCTACATCAGCAACACCTTGTGATTCAACATGAGCTTAAAATCTTTCAGAAAAATACAAAAAAAATCAAAAAATATGAAAATCCAAAAAAATCAAAAAAAGGATTGAAAACAGTAAAGATAAAAAAATTGTCCTCTAGTGAAAACCGCATGGGCAGAGCTTTGGGCAAGACCATGATGAAAACCTGGTAAATAGGCGTCATGTGTAGAATCAAGCATCTACGTGTGTGACTTTAGGTGAAATCATCTCATCCCATCCATAATAAATCCAAACATTTCCATCTATCCTTGGTCCTTATCATCCCGACCCTAGCTCATCAACCCTTCCATCCATATTAGGGTCCCACATTTCTCATTCCTATTTCTCAAGAACAACAAAGGCACACATCCTTGATCCACTTTCAAAATTCTTCCTTCATTAACTCATCCATCATACCTCCATATCATTCATCTCAATACACTCCTTCCATTTCTTTTGGAAGCAATTTGGGTGCCAAATGTCAAAAGCTTCAATATAAAACTCCACATGTATCAAAGGATCAACATGTCTCCTCGAAGAGTCATGCAAAAATAAAAGAAAATTTGATCCAAAAATCAAAAGAAAAATTCAGAAGGCCACAAAGGCCCATCAAAGCAAAAGAAAAATTCAAAAGGCCACAAAGGCCCATCAATTCAAAAGAAAAATTTCAAAGACCGCAAAGGTCCATAAATCAAAGAGAAAAATCTCAAAGGACACAAAGGCCCATAAAGCAAATATCAAAATGAAAAGTCATGTGGATTACTAAAAGTCTCATAGAAGCAATAAAATCAAACATTCAAAAAAATATATATATATTCAAAATCCAAAAACATTCATAAAATCTTAGAAAAACCCAAAACATTCAAAAAATCAAATATCAAAACATTTGTAAAATCTTGATAATACCAAAAACAGCCTCAAAACATTTCAAAAACGTCAAAAACATCCAAATATTTGAAAAAATCCATTTTGTCTGTCACTTTCACTCGAAATAATCAATCATCCATAATAAACTGATCATCACCTTCATCCTTTGGCAAGACAAACAAAAACAATCACAGTATTCAAACACAAAATCAAAATCGAAGCAACAAACTTTTAAACGAAAATCAAACTCTTGATCATTTTCAAACATGTCAATCAACCTTATATCAATAGCCTATCAATCAACTTATCAACCCATCATCATCCTATACAATGCATGTCCTAAGATATATCGTTCTGACAATGGGCATCATTTTGGATATCACTTTGGATTCTTATCCTATCAAAAGAAATCCCTTTGGCTAGAGATTTGAAGAACATTGGCTTGTTTGCATACTTGATCTTTTCTTTTGATTTTTCTTATTGCGCTCATTCCAAGAACCTCTCGATGATATTCAAATGAAGGATTTAGAGAGATAGGAATGGGGCAATGATCATTATCCTTTTGTCTGCTGTGCTTGTTGGACGTTCTTGTAAAATAACTTGGCGAATACTTTCTTTGTTAGATATGTATGGAGGATGTTTTAGACAGCTTGTTGACTATTGCATTGATTGGTTATACCTTTCCGTGTTTTGGTCCTGAGATGTTTGAAACTTCTAAGGTGCATCCTAGCAAGGTTTTTGTATGTCAAGTGTGAACAAGAATACTCCTATCTATTTGTTGAGTCAAAGTCCATCACACTAAGTACCACACGATCCTGGTCCTTTACACATCGATGCATCGTACTTATGCGCATTATCAAACATAAGGTAAGTGACCCTTTGAAAATCCCAATCCTTGATAAGTAAATTATCCATTTCTCATCATCATCTGTCATCATCATCATTTCTCATAAAGTTGGCTTGTTGGATTCTCTTGTCATCATCTCATTTCTTCTTTCTCCATGCTAACATAACATCATCAATGCATCCATCATGCATCCATCCTGCATCCACAAACCATTATCATTTTGCACATCATCTCACATGCATTTTCATCGTCACAATATAGATCTATTAGTCTAAGCATCTCATAAAATCATACATTGGCATAATCATAGCATATCACATCATCCATCTCATCCATCTCACATGCATCATATCATCATTTAAGTTGTTTAAGATAATATAGATTGGTTATTCTAAGCATCTTAAAATCATCTCATTTGCATCATCATCCATAACCATCCATTTTGAACCTCTTTATCATGAGATCGATCATCAAATTGAATATTTTCACTTGATCTCTCAAGGGGGCAATGTACTAGTGTACTTCTTTCTACTGGGGCAACTGAAAAAAAAAATTAAATTTTTTTTGAATTTTGATCTTGGCAAGTTTATTCTTTGAACCAACGCAACAAGTACATTGCTTCAAAGAGGGGAAAAATGTAGACATGCAAAATATGCATACATGTCAATCCAATAGTTTAATCAAATAACGTTAATTTAATCAAATCTAACATTTCATCCTTCAAATTAAATAAATCCACTTCATCATCACCTCATTTAAATAAATCAATCAAATCCTAACATTTCATTAATTAACCTTTATCTTGCATCATCCTTTAATTAAATAAACCAAACTTTATTTAATTAAAATCCTAAAAACACCTTCCATCCCTTTTTGATTTAAATAAATCAAAATATTTAAGTCAAATGGGTCAAAACCCCTACACATCATCTAAGCTAATCTAATCCTAATTAGCCTAATCTAACCACCCATCACATCCTCTAATTTTTTCCACTTGCACCAATAAATCATTTTAACTCATTTATAAATTCATCATTTTTATTTCAACTTGGCATAAAAAAATGGAATATGAAAACAAGTTGACTTGTCCCCACTCAACATTTATAACATTTATTTATTTCATGTCCCCCACTTAACATTTATAACATTTATTTGCAACCACTTATTTATTTCATGTCCTCCACTCAACATTTATAACATTTATTTGCAACTTCTTTATTTCATGTCCCCCACTCAACATTTATAACATTTATTTATTTCATGTCCCCCACTCAATATTTATAACATTTATTTGCAACGACTTCTTTATTTCATGTCCTCCACTCAACATTTATAACATTTATTTATTTCATGTCCCCCACTCAAGATTATAACATTTATTTGCAACTTCTTTATTTCATGTCCCCCACTCAACATTTATAACATTTATTTGCAACAACTTCTTTATTCCATGTCCCCCACTCTAGATTTTTTAACATTTATTTCAACTTCTTTATTTCATGTCCCCCACTCAACATTTTTTAACATTTATTTCAACTTATGACAAGTGGCTCAATTTGATTGGCTAAATTATTATCCCACATTGATTTATTTTGAGCTCTTTTCCAATTTGAAAATCTATAAATAAAAGGCTTATTCTTCAACAAGATCATCCACAACTTATGCAAAGTTACTCTCTTCATATTGAGAGCTAATTTTTTTCATCTTCATAATATCTTTATATCAATCTCATCATTGAGCTTAGCAAAGCATCTACAACTAATGCAAAGTTACTCTCTTCACATTGAGAGCTAATTTTGTCCATCATCATTTGCAACATCAAGCTTGTCAAGGGTTGGGAAAGGGCTACTTTTCACATCAAAGTAGCACCAACCCAATATGGGATAGATATACTTCATGTTTTTCTATAGATTTTTTTGTTATCTTGTTATTTATGATATTTTAAAAAGCATGTTAGATTATCTCAAATGGATGTTGAAAGTTTGTTTTGTTTAAAAACACTAACCATGCATGTGTATGTTAGTCTTTTCACCATTTGCAGATTTTGACGTCTGCAAGTATAATCTTGCATCTTAGTATAGTATGCATTTTAGTTTAAATCTAATTCTCTAGTAGTACATTTTGTTGAGGTTGGCATACTAAATTTGAGAGCAACTTGAATCAACGAAACGCTGGAGATAAGAAGCAATAAAATGACTTTGAAGAAGTTGCACTAAGAGTTTGTTTATTTCTTTAAGGTTCTTTGATATAAAGTTTTATTAAATGTGTTTTGAATTTATTATGATAGGCATATTTTCATACACACAGGTGGATATGAAAGTGTGCATGGAATTAGGACCAACTACTTCATATACTTTGTACATCGCTTGAAAAGCCTGCTTTTGCTTTTGCAGACATCCTTGATGGATACTTTTCCCTCTTGTATTTTGCCCCATAGTTTCTTTGACTAATGGAGTTTGATAGGGATAATTTTTCTTTGCATATTTTGGTATCCATGCATATTTGATTTGTCCATTATGCTTCTCAGCTTCTTTTGATTTGATGGCATTATTTGTGCTTTGATTCAAATCTTTCTTTTGACGTTGGTCTCAATTCATGGATGGGGTGATGGGTGGATGAAGATTCATGAGGTGGCTAGTTGTAGTATTGACATCAATTTCATCATAAGGATTCTTCGTGCTTCCTATGTTGACATTTGCTTGAGATGAAGTTGCCCCTAGTATTGTGGAAGTAGTACCTTCATGCTTTGATTCTACTTGTTCTGAGAGCTTCTATTTAGAATGCATTCTCTGATAACTGACCATTGCAGATGATGTTACTTCCATTTGTTGCTCCTCTGATTCTGAAATATCTTGTTCTGTCTAACCTGTTTCCTTGAGTGGATAATGTTGGATATCTTCATACATGATATCTTCAGTCTGGATTTTGGATATCTCTGATCCTGATGTTGACAACTCTGTTTAGCTATAGGATTCAATAACCCGCTCTTTTTGTGTAATAATATCAGGAGTAAAGGAATCTTGTTCTGAATGAAGATCATCTATGTGTCCATTCATAGGAAGCATCGCATGGGTAGATGGAGGAGAATGTGCTATATGGATGTGATCATCATTTGTGACATCTTGCATAGATAGGAGAGTGTCTATTACATCATTGTAGTATCTTGGAGATATGAATTCTTGATCTTGATTAATTTTGGACTTGCTTTCAACATGCTTTGGATCAAGTTCTTGACATGGGTTAGTTTCAAAGGATGGATTGTTTATAAAGGGTTCTTGAACATCATCATTAGGCATGGTAAGTGGTTCAATATCCTCTTGATATTTGATTGAATTTGGATCAAGTGTCGAGTTGAGGATTCATTTTGTATCTGTAACCATGAGGTCAAAGGGGGTCAACATGTCTTGGAAAGGACCATTGCTAAACCTTGGTGAAAGATTTTGATCATGCTTTGGAATAAATTCTTGAGATATGTCCTCTAACTCATAAGGCAATGTAGAGACATTTTCAATATGATCATTGGTCGATGGATTGTGCATTATATTGATAGGATCAAATAATCCCAATACTCCTTGAAATAGATCACTAAAAAGTGGCTCTTTATGTATGGTGAGTTGATCATCGGGTGGGGTAATAACATCTTCAATATGCTCCTTAATTGAGAGATCTTGAACATTGTTTTCAACAATTGTGGCAAAGAGATTGTGAATGCCTTCAACCATAGGGTCAAGTGATGTTGACATTTCTTGAATTGGATCATCGTCGAGTATTGTTGGTGGATTTTGATCGTGATTCAAAAGTGACTCTTGACCTATGTTGATTTGATCTTTGGACGAGATAGAAACATCTTCAATGTGCTCTTTGATGGATAGATCTTGATCATTGCTTTCAACAATTATGGTGGGGATATTGTTAATGCTATCGCCAGTGGTTGAATGTTCATCATTATCGCCAATAGTTATCATTTTTCGTGCTTGTGCTTGTATTTTTTGGGTAGCTTGAGAGGCTTGGGAAGCTTGAGAGGCTTGTTGCACTTGTTGTGTGGCTAGATATTATTCGATGGCCTTTTGGTAGGCCTGGTGAGCTTTTAGCGTAATGTTATATTGTCTTGTTGTGTTTGGTTTTGGTGGTAGTGGCGGTGGATTTGGAATTGTGTTGGATGTAGTGACAAGTCATTGAGATACGTTTGGATTGATCGTGAGGGTTTGAGATATGATGGGTGTGATAGGGGTGATTGGAGTGATCGAGGTGATAGGTCCTTGGGAGACCATATTTTGATTTCTTAGGATTGATGTTGTCATTTGATTATATACCATCTATTGGTGCGATGTCGATGGTATATTCAAAGTATTTGATGTGATGGATTGATTGGTGTTAGGTGGATTGATTTGGATGGAGTGATTGGTGCTAGATAAAGGGGGAAGCCCTAAACCAAGGAATGATGTTGATATGGGTAATGGTGGTGGAGATGTCTCTTGGCTCAATGACTCAACTATTTTGGTAAGTGTAGCAATTTGATCTCACCAAATTTGATCTTCATTTCGATCTTGATATAGTTGATTTGGTTTAAGCAGATTTGGGATGTACACTTGTGGTATTTTCATGGGATCATGGACAAATTGATTCTGGACAATGTTCTTATTTGGCATGATAGGTTGAAATTGACCATTGTTGATGTTGGGAATCACATTTCCTTGATTTAGGTAACTTTGATTTTGCATGGTATCACCTTGACTTGGATTAATGCATGGAGTTATTAACATCTTGTTTAGACTTTGAACAACGTTTGTATGATTTGCAAACATATTTATCCCAAAGTTTGTTGGATTCATGTTTGGAAAATTTGTACTTGGTACATTCTCATTTGGCATGTAGGGATTTGGTGGAATGACGTTTGTTTGAAGGCTCATGCATTGATTGTTTGGTTGATAGACTTGTAGGTTTGGACTTGGATTTAAATCTACCATTGGAAAAGGTGTCCCAAACTTAGATTTGGGCATACTCACATTTGTTATACTATTGAAATTTGTCGAATGTAATGATCCCATGTACAGTTTGTATAGATGTGAGTGTTGATAACCAATCGGCGTTCTAAGGCTTTGATAGTTTGGTTGACTTGGATTACTCATGATGTATGGATCAAGTTTATATTCCATGTTCATCTTGTGTTTTGACCTTGTTGTAAAAGTGACCTCTAAGGTTCTTAGGACTAATAATGAGATGAAGGATGAAAGGGGTAAATGATATGGGTGTTTGAACATTGAGGGACTTTGGATCAATGCTAGACTTAGGGTTTGATTTTGATTAGTTTGATTGGATAATGAACTTGTAAACCCTAAGATGTTGGATGTGATCTTAGGATCAATTTGTTCAAAGGATTGCTAATTCAATTAAATGTATGAGAAAGGATGCATTCCCATACACCTAACTAAACAAGGTGATTTTGATATTGATGATTTAAGGATGTACCTAAGTCTAGCTAATGATGTTTCTAAAGTTCTAAAGTCGTTTGGTGGGATGAAGATGACAAATGTTTGGAATGGATGAAGTGTTTGATTTGATCCTAAATGAACCTAGGAAGGACTTGTTTACTAGACCAAGATAGTGAAGAACATGCCTTTCTCTAAGAGTAATTCAAAATCAAAAGACCAATGTTTGCATGAAAACCATATGACCAAAAGATGCCAAGCACATGTGTGGCGTCCAATTGATTTAATCTTTGCTTAATGGATTCTTTTTACCACAAACACACTTTTGATTAGATTTTGAATCTAGATGTCTAATGTCTCAACTTTCCCCTTATCCTGCAAAGTGTATTATGCAGAAACCAAGGAAATTTGAGGCAAGAGTTACCTATTGTTGACCTTAGTAGGAGCAAATTGAGATGAAATCCAAATTCTTAGAAGCCTCTAAGGATACGAATCCCAAGGGCAAGCAATAACATGTGAATTTGTTCAAGGATATTTGCTTCTCCTAAAAGGTTTGAGATTTGATGATCATGTTGAATGTTGGTTTTCCAATGTTTTTGATCAAAGCACTGTGTTTTCAAACTGACTCACAAGCAATATAACATCCTAGCTCAATTGGTACATTTTTTTAGTGGGCTTGCCTCATGCCCTTCATAGAAGAAGAGATGATTTTACATGCAACCAAGGAAAGAGTATAAAGGTATGTTAAGAATGAAGTCTTAACCTCTATACTTTAACCAAGATCGGACATGGCAAGTAACTTCTTGGAATCTAAGTTCCAATGCACCACTTTGATAAACTCGTGAATGAGTTAATAGGCCACTACAAACAAGGGTTCTATTTTAGACTTTCCATTCATGGAGATTGACCCATACAACAAGAGTCCCCTTTCGGATCCATCTTGTCAGAATCAACCGCGTGATATTGGCGTTTACTCCAATACCCACATTTATATCCCGATTGGAATACTCTCTGGCTTTAGAGGTTGATTATTCCCTTGGGTGAGTACTTTTTCCCCAAGGCAGGCCCTCTAGGATAAACAAAAGTGAGTAAAGACAAAATCGTAACTCAATTAATCTTTGATGGCAACAAAGAGAGAATATATGCGATAATGCCCCTACTCACACTGCACAAGATCTTGTTCAATTTTTAAACCCAAATCGAAGTGGGGTGATTTTTTATCTCCCTAAAGTCATGAACAAGGCCTTTTGATTCTCAAGATCCTATAAAGTGCAAGAGAGCGCATACGTCCTTTTTCAATAGTTTGTAAGCTTTCATGAAAAACAAAGTTGCACTTGTTCTTTTTAAATCCACAAAGAAAAATGTGAGTTCTTTTTAAACACCAAATGATGAGTGAGAGATACTTTGTTCAATTGTTAATCCAAGAAACAAAATCTAGTAAGTGGCATTCCTAATGTTCATTTTAGCCTTTGCAAGAAGAAATTGAAAGATTCTTTTAAAACCCAAACAAAAATTAGTGTCCTAAGAAAGAAAAGATAACAATTTCTTAAAGAAGTGTTTAAGCAAACACTTAAAGTGTTTAAAAACACTTTGATCTTTCAAAATATCATCCTCATGCTTCATTTTCCTTCATTTTCCTTCCTCGCTTTTCTCTGTTCTCCTTCATTTTCACCTTCCCTTTCCTTTTGTTTCCCTTGTTCTCCTTCGTTTTCACCTTCCCTTTCCTTTTGTTTCCCTTGTTACCCTCCTTCTAGCGCCATTATGTGGATGCTAAAATCTGCATAATGTTAGTCTTGGACAAGCATTATTATTGAAGTCAAATAAAACATAGCAAATCTAGTATCCCTATGAAATATTGTATCATGTTAGATATGCTAAATAAGATATTAAAACAACAAGAAAAACTAAATGAGCATATAAACAACATGAATCAAACTTTATTTCATAGTGGATTGGTGCTTCTATGGAAAGAAGCCCTTTCCCAATCCTTGCTTAAGCTCCATGCTATGAAAATGATATGAAAATGCTATGAGAATGGAGTGGACAAAATCAGCTCTCAATGTGAAGAGAGTGACTTTGCATAAGATTTGTGGATGATCTTGTTGAAGAATAAGCCCTTTATTTATAGATTTTCAAGTTGGAAGAGAGTTCAAAATAGATCAATTTGGGATAATGATTTAGCCAATCAAATGGTGCCACTTGTCAACTTGTCATAGGTTGAGGAATGAACACACTTTGGTCAATGTGCCAAAGAGAGGGAGATTTCAAATTTGAAATTGTGAAATAAATGTTAAAAAATGTTGAGTGGGGGACATGAAATAAAGAAGTTGTTGCAAATAAATGTTATAAATGTTGAGTGGGGGACATGAAATAAATAAATGTTATAAATGTTGAGAATGTTATAAATGTTGAGTGGGGACATGAAATAAAAAAGTTGTTGCAATGTTGGAAGGGACAAGTCAACTTGTCTTCATATTCCATTTTTTATGCCAAGTTGAAAGAAAATGATGAATTTATAAATGAGTTAAAATGATTTATTAGTGCAAGTGGGAAAAACTAGAGGATTTGATGGGTGGTTAGATTAGGCTAATTAGGATTAGATTAGCTTAGATGATGTTTAGGGGTTTTGACCCATTTGACTTAAATATTTTGATTTATTAAAATCAAAAAGGGATGGAAGGTGTTTTTAGGATTTTAATTAAATAAAGTTTGGTTTATTTAATTAAAGGATGATGCAAGATAAAGGTTAATTAATGAAATGTTAGGATTTGATTGATTTATTTAAATGAGGTAATGATGAAGTGGATTTATTTCATTTTAAATTAATGACCTTAGGAGATTGAATTTAATGAGTTTAATTTACCTGATGAATGGATGAATGTGAACTTATTTAATGATTGAATGAATATGCATTAATTAAGAGCACGATGCTAATTTTGCATGTCTACAAATAATATAGGGTGTGATCTTCTGTTGAATGGGTAAGGTGGATGATTGTTGATTGATCTTGTTGATGAATGCCTTAACATACCTAAAATTTGTGGGTATGGACAACTATAGTAGTGAGTGCAGATCAAGCTGATCTAACATCACGAAGCTAGGGTGGGTGGGAGACAATGAGTACTAAATCACTTTCTTGTTTAGTTGACCATACTATCAACATTCTATATGTAACATACCTACTCTACCGTGGTTTATCACAACTATAGTAGTGAGTGCGGATCAAGTTGATCTGACATCACGAAGCTAGGGTGGGTGGGAGACAAGGAGTACTAAATCACTTTCTTGTTTAGTTGACCCTCTGTACCCAACTATAGTTAAGTTGAGGAGGTTTGTTATGTATATAATCCAAGTCCCCCCACCCTTCTATTTTCCAAAGAACTAGTGCAGCCCCCCCTCTCTATAAACTAGAAACAAAGGGTCTAATCCCCATAGAATTGTAGGGCCCATAGAATTGTAGGGCTTTCAACTAGGGACTAGAGCCATAATCCATATAGCTGGGCTCGACTGAGGATGAAGAATGAGCCTACCTATCCCGTAGATGCTCTGATCAGACATAAGGGAAGGATGTCAGACTGAAGGATGCCATAGACTATGACTATATAGTATAGACTAGATGCCAAAGACTATAGACTGTAACTCAATGCTCTACCAGATTGATGTTATTCCAGAGACTATATATAGACCATAACTTGATGCTTTCCCAGAACTAAGCTATGGATAGTAGGGACCCCCACTCGAAGCGGTCGAGTGATACAACATTGAACCTGCACTTGCTAAACCATCTCCGATACAAAGAACCAAGGACAAATGGGAACTATACTATACTATAGAGGTTGGATCCGGGGGCTCGAATAATATTGGAGAGAGCCTTCTGCTTTAGCTTGACCCACTATTTGATATCTCCTTTCGTCCTGCCTCCTCAATCCATATTCGTTAGTGAAAGAGTTCGATTGGAAAAGAAAGTGGAGATGTAGTAGGGCTTCCAATAGAAGCAATTGATTGTGGGAAAAAAGAGAATAGTAGTGATGGAGGGGAGGAGTCAACCTGGGCAGAGACGTAGGGCCCCCAACTATATCCAGTGGAGAGCCCGTGTGGGGATGGGTGGGGGGTATAGTTCCCCCAGATAGATGGGCTCAATCATATTGATTATCAACCTACCTTGTCGATAAACAAATGGAATTATTGCCTCCTACGAGAAGCAAAGGTCCTCTCGAAGCAGAGGTGCTAAACTACTATATCAAATCAGTCCTTTCCAACTCTAGCGAATGGAAGACTAGATAGATGGGAGGTGGTCAGAGGTGTCAGATGGAGGAGTTGAACCCTAGATGAGGCTAGGTAGAATTAGAAGTGGGAGGGTCAGGTTTCTTCCTTCTCCTGCCTGAACAATCCAAAGACTAGAACTGTTGCCTCTTATTGTTTGTCCTCCAACAATAATAATCTCTATTATCCACCCGCCTCTGCTAGGAGGGAATAGAACTACAATCTCCCCATTCACTTTCTTCGGTCCATCCGATTTGAAGGAAGTAAGTCCCTATCTCCTCCCACCCACCTGGATAAACTATCTATTCATTCTATTGATTCGTTGGAGCACTAGCTCACTAGTGAGTTGTTGTGTCCAAGGCCTAGGACCAATCACAATAACTACTAATTTTCTCGGGGCTCACCAATGGCTAAAGATCTTGGAAGTTCCCCGGGCTAATTAGGACATTCTGATTGACATCCTATTATTAAAGTGAGAACTTAAGCACCATTCTTCTATTCTACCGTGTACTAATGCAACCGGTCAACCTTTATCCATCTTCCTCTCCTGACCTAGAAGAGAAAATGTCTGGAGTTTCCATAGAATTATAGGAAAATGGGGAAGGGATTGATCTTCAGATCCATACATAATGGTTGGTTACCAACCCCTCTTGATGCCCTACTTTATAATGGGTTGATCTAGTCCTGTTGCTAACCCCCCTCCTTCGTAAGTCTAGGTTTAGAACGGTGGTACAATGGAAGGTTGTTGCTCTGAGCAGTAGACCCACCCCAATTAATTAGCCTGCTAGAGTAATATAGTAACCCTTTTATTCCCTATGAATGCACACCCGCCACTAGTCAACTTGAAGCTCGCCCCCGACTCCAAATAGAATGGTCGTTCTATCAATAAATCCCCTCTCGGCCATCGAGGAATGATCTTCCAGAGGGAGAACAAATTTCTTGGAAGAAGTCTTCGAAAATAGGCCCTCTCTCCATATTGGTGGGAGCACTTGACCAATTCAAGAAGGCCCTACTCTATAATGTGGTGGCTGGTCATATATGTTGGGTTGTAGTATGATTGATGTTTCTCTTTTCCTGTGAACAAAAGAGCAGTAGCTAGAGATATATATAACAAAATATTATTTATATTAAATAACGGGAGCAAAGCAAATTTTCATATATATATATATATATATATCTCCAAGCCGATTATAATTCAATAGATAAATCAACTTCAATCCCCTTTCAAAACAAAATAGAGAGCTGACCTCTTTGAAAATATAGAGGGGCGGGGCCAAGATTTGATATAAAAACATTTCAAACTACTACATCATAACTACTACATCCTGTACGCATCTGAAATAAAGGTAAACTACTACATCCTGCACACAACTAAAATAAAGGTAAAGGTTGGCCCGGAGATTGGAAAGAGGATAAGGAAGAAGTTGTTGCTAATCAACCCTCGTGCGTGAAGGTGACAACCTGAATAATTAGTGCTCACTGCTCTTCATGCAACACTCTCTCCCTATTTTTGAGAGAGCGTAGATTTTGCTATAGAGTCAGGATACGCTTTCTTATAATATCTAGTTCAATAGGAGGCAAATGCTCCCAAAATGCAGCCAGAAGTCACCTACATCCACGTAGATCATTCTCCACATGTGGGATCTCCTGTCCAACAATGAAAACCTACTAATAACATCCTCTATGATTAACTAAGCAGGGTTGCGATGGAGACTACTTGATTAACTAACTAAGCATAATTCAACCACCCCCTTTTCTATATACTCCAACTCCTTTTGTCAACTCAACTTTTGAAATGCCTTTGAAAATAGAGAGCTAAATGAACCTCTATTTATAGGCATTTTTGGGCCTTGGGACTGATAAGTCATGAGGGTGAGGTGGTACTCAAAGAGTAAAATGGACCCATGACATGTCGAGAAACATGAGTACTTTGGTTTGCCAAATCGTTTGCCAGATTCAGTTCGATTCAATTCAATAGGATCACCAGTGATGTATAGTTGCTAGTACTCTTCATTGAATCGCGTGGGGGCCAGATCTGTGGCATGTTGAATTCCAATAACCCAATCGTGAATCTAAATCAGAGTAAGGGACAATTATTCTTCATTGTGATGGTGATGCAACCTAACCTTTAGGTACTTGGTTTTCCCTCACACCAAAGGGAGTAAAAGAAGAATCAAATTCATGAATCTGACAACCAGCCCATATAATTTTAGGTGAGTCGAGGACAACCTAACCTTTAGTTTAGGTACTTGGTTTTCTAACCATATCGGATTAGGAAGATGATGTTACGTAGATAATACATTACATGATACCAGTACCATCAGCCTAATGTTGATCACGTTTAAAGGGCGGGTTAACCTACTCAATTGTATATCATTGGGCCAAAAGATATATATACCGTCAACCCTACCCTATTTATGTCAAGTGCCTACCCCACTTGATACTCTTTGTAACGTAACTAGAATTCAATTCTTGAGAGATGAAAAAGTAAGTCAATCATGTTGTTCGGTGAGCCTAGTGATAGGAGCCAGCTCAGTTCGGAGGTTGGAAAGGAAAGTTTTGATTTGAAAAAGGGGGTAAGGGACTATTGGAAAGTGTTGAAAATGAATCAATTCTTATCGTTAATTTGCGATAGTGGTTAACCGATTCTATAAGTAACATGTTTCCTAGCAAACTATGCTATAAAACTGGTCATGAAATGGCCCTTTAGATTGGTAGGGGGTCAAAGGGTGATTTGGATCAGCTGGTCCTACCCCCGACCTATGTGAGAAATCTTTTAAGGGGGGTATATCACGTATATATATTTTTAGAATCTTTCGAACCTACAATTAATTAATTAGGCCTACAGAGGTAGATTAATGCTTATTCCCCCTAAAATTCTATGGGCAATTCTAGAACTATTTTAGATTGCAAGCCCCTACTATCGGTTGGAAAGGATAAAGAGTTGCATGTGGAGGTAAGGGACACTTTCGGCCCATTATTCTAGGTATGGAGAGTTTGGATAGGGCATGATGGAGGAGTCGAGGAGTATTCATCTCCGCCCCTCTGAGAGTATTTAATTCAAAAGTAGTGGGGACATGTGACAGTAAATATTTATTTAAAATTATTTAACTGGTGGGAAAATGGAAAGTGGGAAATTTAAATAAATAACTTTATTTAAATTTAGAAGAAAAGTCAATGAGATAATTAAATAATTAATGATAATTATTTAATTATGAAGAAGGTGAATAAAGTGGTCAATAATTAAATAAATTATGGGAATTTATTTAATCATAAGAAGACATTAGAATTTATTTAATCCAGAGGAAATAGTGGACAAATAATAATTAAATAAATTTAATAATTTATTTAATTATAGAGGGACATAAGAAATTAGTGATATATTTAAATAAAATAAATGTAATTTATTTATTTAAGTAGTCAAGAGGAATAAAAGATATGAATTATTTAATTAATAGTTGAATTTAGACTATAGGACATAATTAAATATTTTGATTATGTCGAGAAGAAATATGGAGAAAATAAAGTTTGCAGGCATAGGTCAAATTTTATGTGTCTACATTTTTCCCCTCTTTTTCATAATGTAGTTTATCACATTGTAACAAAGAAAACAAGTCAAAAATATGCCCCAGCGAAGGTACGGAGTACCTATGCTCCCTCAGGAAAATTTGCGAATTTTGGGTCGAAGCCAAAAAAATTTGGAAAGTGTCCCGATAAGTCAATTTCATGACCAAAAAAACAATGGTGCGATCGATTTCAAATTTTGATGAGTTTAAGGCAGTCTATAGGGCGGTCAAACATGGTCAAATGTGCATCCAATTTAAACCCTTCAGAAACCCTAATTTTCATCCTATAAATAGGCTTGGTTTGGGTAAAAAGGTAATTCATCTTCACTTTTTCCTTTAGAAGATTCAGAGCTAAAAGCGAGAGGAGACTACACAAAGATGGTGATTTTGGAGGCAGATCATCGCAGATTTTGAGTGCAGACCTAAAAATGGCTAGAGGGCGCAGAGTACCCTATACCCACTTTGTCATTTCATCATTTTTCGTGCTTTTGGGGTGTCAAAGTTAGGGTTGCAGATGCGTCGTAATGCATCTGCGTTCATGAAAGATGTGCACACATTCACGTTGCACACATTTGATGCGTCGTAACACAAATGTAAGTGATAGGGTAGGTTTAGGTTTAAAGTGGCACAAATGTGAGCTAGTGCAACGCAAGTGCCAAAACGCGATGCATGTGCCAGGTCGTGCAATGCAATCGCCATATTGCAACACAAACGCAGGATGATGCAACACAACTATAGTAAAGTGGCGCAATTGATGAGTGAAACAACACAATCGCTATAAAGAGATGCATCTGATAAGTCAAATGACATATTTTCCTGGTAAAGGTTTGCTTTTAGTTTTTTACAATATTTTCCAGATTTCTTTTTTTTTTAGTTTCATTAGGTTAGTGTTATTTTTGGGTTACTAATCTATTGTTTGCAACATGTGGCAAGCTAGAAGGAGATGCTAACCCTTGTTTGTTGATGATTTTATAACTCTTTTACAATCCTAAAGCAAACAAACAAACAATAAAAAACAACTTGCATTTACATTTCATAGTTTGAAATGAACATGCATTCACTCATTGGATTAAAATGAACACAACTTGCATTGAAACTCATCAAGGCTAAAATTTACATGCATTCTCATAGCATTGGTTTAAAAAGAACATTGCTTGCTTCACAATAACTTGGGTTTAAAATAAATGTGTGCTTGAAGTGTCTTGTGGTGTAGTGATAACTCTTTTTAGGGGTTGTTACTTTACCACCCACATATTTCGATTTGGGCATTAAAATAAAAATCTTGTTTTCACTTTTGTGGAACCCTGATCTAATAACAAAAGTATCCTCTCCCCTTGTGCACTTGTGCGATCCTGGGTGTAAGAGAAATTGTTATTATCTCTAAAGGGCCTGCCTTGGTGGGAAAAAGTACTCATCCCAAGGGAACAACCCAAATCAGTAACAAGCTAAAGCCAAGCCACTTCCAGTCGGTATATAAAATGGATGCTTGAGGAAATTTCAAGCTCATGAATGGTTATGTCGACAAGTGATTCCCTCCATACCCGCATGGTGTATGAAATCCTGTAAGAGCGTAACCTCTACAAGTTGGGAGTCCTCCTTAACAGAGCTAATCTTGTCATATGTATAGCCCACCCGAACAGATGCACTGACAAAAAACCCTTTGTGTAGTTGCCAAAATCCCTTTTCTGTTCATTGGTGCAAGAGGTCGGACCTCTGAAGCCACCCACATACTTGTGGTTCTTAGTAGAGATGAAGAGTTTGTCATGGGAGATTCATGAGAACTCAAAGCTTGGTTGACCCAAGAAGTGAGTGTAATGTAAGGGGGAGCCTGTGTGGCCAAGCTTCTAAGTCATCAGCTGAGAATAAGTGGAGCTGGTTTATCCAAATGGGAATCCATTAAATATAGTCCATGCCATCCATAGGGTTGTGCTTGTCTTCATTATGCTTGTTTTTAACATTCAAAGAAAAAATCATGTGTTTTCCAAGTGTTTTCTGAATCAATGAACACATAAACATCCTTCACAAATCTGGAAAAAACACAAGCAAACTGAAACAATTTAAAAAATCTACCAAAATTGTAAGGAAACCATATATTGTTCCAAACTACAATGCAACTGATACTTTTTAACACGCATTTGTTGTCCTGAAACAAATTTGATATAACAAATAATGCATTTGACTGTTCTGCAATGCATTTGAGACACATAACAATGTAATTGACGTGATGAACCGCATTTGCTTCTTGAAACAATGCATCTATTGAAACTACAACACATTTGAGACTCTGCAATGCAATTGGTACCTAAAACAGTGCATTTGCTTGTCATTTAGAAAAATCACTGTCACTATCCAAAATTCGAGACCAAACACTTTCAATATGTGTCTAAACATCTTCCTTCATCGATCTTTGTCCAAAAACGAGAAAAGAATTTTCTCAAATCACCCATCTTTGCACCTTTTAGTTTGCATATTAGCTTTCACCATACGTTTACAATTACAAATCTTAGTTGCATCTTAGGATTCACCATCATCTTTCAGCATAAAAAAACTCTTAGGTACTCATTTTGCAGACTTTAGAATAGGTAAACTCTCCATACCTTGTGAAACCTTTTCCTTCAAAAATAGATTGTCATTGGACTAAGTCAAAATCACCTTTTTGGTGTTTGTCCTTTTGTGTGAGATATCTCCAACTCATAAGTCTAGTTTGAAAACCTCACCTTGTCACTTTGTCATTTTACATAGTCCTACAAACAGTCCTTTGACAATTGAAATTGAGACATTGACTAAATTTTGAATGGTTAGCAAACCTTTCCTAATAAGTCTACCAAAACTGATTGCACCTTAGAGTTTCCATATGCCTTGCATTTTACATTGTCATACCTTAAAACACTTTATTCTTACACCATTCATTTTATTCCTCATTATCACTTTTCATTTGACATCCCTTTTAGACAACATTGTCATTATTGCACTCCTTATTCTAAAAATCCAAAAAACATAGTGTCATATCATTTCCATACATAGATTTGGTAATCTTTCATCCTCCCTCATTTGAGCAAATCTTATATGGTTGAGACTAGACTACAAATAAAGAGAAGACAAATGGACCCCTTTGGACAAGACAACAACCCTTACAACTTTTCTAATGACATGAACTTAAACACAGACATGGGGACATCTTTCATCAACCCTTTCAATAATATAAACATTGCATCTTCCTCATGCAATCCCTTTGAACCATTCATATGTAGAGATGAAAACAAACAAGTGTTTGTGGAAGACTTAGAAGTTGTTGCCCAAAATCCTAAAGTGGCTTCCTTTGTGGAAGAATTGATCTTACAAGATTTTGACAGATATTTAGCCATGTTTCTAGACCAAGGAGCTAGGTTTCCACGAGGGTTCAATATCAACACCTTAAGAGCAACATCTCTTGATCATACTACACAAACTAGTCAACACCAATCAACACAACATAAGGAAAAAAATACCTCCATTGGTGCCACGATACAAAATGCCACTAACACCATTAAACACTACTTCCATTGGCACCACCACCACTCAAAACACAACCAACATAGTCAACACAACATCTATTGTGGGAACATCAACCATAGAACATGCCATATCACAATCAGTCCCACAACAAATATCAACAATTTCATCACAAATTGTTGGAGCTACATTTGGTGCTTCAACCAATACAATGGGGACAAATTCATCAAACCTTTTATTTGGATCTTCATCTAATGCTATGGGAAAAACATCGCCAAATCCTTTATTTGGGTCTTCAACTAACGCTATGGGAATGATCTCATCAAACACCTTTGGGAGAAACAAAAGACAAATTATGATTCAAGGACCTCAACCAAATGTCAACACTTCATCTTAAATCAATACCAACACCAATGTCCCCCAAAGGAAAAATAGAAATATCCCACATAGCCACATTTACCAATTTGGACAAGGAAACCAAGTAACACAACACATGACTCCATTTGGGCATCAAAACATTCAAGGGCAACAAATTCTACAAATACAATCTAACACCGTTGGGACACACATTCCTACATATGCATCACATATCCATACACAAAAACACATTCCCATTCAAAATGCTTAATACCAACAAACTCCAAATGTGCCATATGTTTCACAACATCATATTCCAAATCAAAGTATACCATCACAACAAGTGGGAACCCATGGGATACCCATTACCAGCATGTGTGATGCCACAAACAACCCTATAGTAGATGCCCTCACGGCTCAACTTGCTACTTTGCAAAAACAAGTGGAAAGCATGCAATTTTCCATCAAGAAGACCCACACATCCTATGACTTATGTCCATACCCATTTGACATGAGCCTACACATGCCACTATTCCCTCCAAGATATGTGGTGCCCAACTTTTCCAAATACAAAGTCAAGACTAATCCAATTGAACACATAAGAGAATTTACAACCAACTGTGCGGACGTTGCATACCAACATACTTATCTGATGAGACTCTTTCCTAGAAGTCTCATGGGTCTTGCACTTGAATGGTTCGCACAATTACCAAAAGGGATAAAGTAATGGGATGAATTAGCCAATAAATTTGTAGAAAATTATGCCTATAACATCCACACAAACATTGAAATTTCCACCTTATATAAGACTACTCAAGAAGACACTGGCGAGACATTCATTCCATTTTTCCAAAGATGGCGAGCTTTAGCAAGTCGATGTCCTATCGAGATACCAGAAAATGAAAAAGTAAACATGTTTGTTAAAATCTTGTTGGACCACTAAGATACGGTTTACAGGTCCATTGTTGCACCACTTTCATAGACCTCGTCGAAAAAGGGGTTCAACTTTCATAGACCTCATCGAAAAAGGGGTTCAACTTGAAAAGGCTCTAATTGCAAAAGGAGAACTCAAATATGGCAACAAGAACACAAACCCAAACCCACCTAATGACAAAAACAAATATTGGATCAAAAAAAATGTATCACCAATGATGGCATTGTTGACGCTAAAGCAGAACGATGCCCAACGCCCCTCGAGGAACTCGTGCCCAAACACCTTTTAACCACACCCGAACAACTCACAACAAACAATTCATCTAGAACACCCCAAGAATCAAGGTGTCTCATGACAAACTAGGAAATTTCCAAAGATGCACATACACCCCTTGGGTGAACCAATTGAAGTCATCCTCAAGAAACGCATCTAGTCAAGCATCATAACATTGCTAGAATCTAAACTGTATGACCCAGGGTAGTTCAAACCATCATGGTGGGATGATAATGTCTTTTGTGATTATCATCAAATAAAAGGACATAAAACCTCAGCCTACAAAACACTAAAATAATACATGACCTCATTGAAAATCATGTCATTAAAGTTGAAGGTCAATAATTTGCTTCAAACCCAAACCGTAGAATTCATAAAACCCCACCGCAGATCAATGGTTTGGGGAATTTCCAAAAAGACGCACATACACCCCCTTGGGTGAACCAATTGAAGTCATCCTCAAGAAACGCATCTAGTCAAGCATCATAACATTGCTAGAATCTAAACTGTATGACCCAGGGTAGTTCAAACCATCATGGTGGGATGATAATGTTGTCTGCGATTATCATTGAATCCAAGGACATAAAACCTCAGCCTACAGAAAATTAAAAAATCTCATACACGACCTCATTGAAAATTGTGTCATTAAAGTCAAAGGTCAACAATTTGCTTCAAACCCAAACTGTACAATTCATCCCCCACTGCAGGATCATGGTTCGGGTGACCCCTCTACGTCAGGTCCACAAAATAACAATTGAGCCAATTACACTCACACTACCTTTGACTATTCCAGTGGACCCATAATTAACCATCTTCGAGCTACTGATGAACACGTTAATACTATCACCATTAAGAAGACTTTGGAGTGTAATGTCATCACCCGTCAAGGCAAGGTCACAATAGCTAGACCTCTTGCTAGATGGTCAAAGATCACAATACCTGGTCCCTCTACCAAATAGTCACAACCCCAAGGGCAATTTAATCTTATTGACCAATTGGGTAAAAATCCCGCTCAAATCTCCATACTCGAGCTACTATGCATCTCACTTGCACAAAAATCCATACTTGATAAGGTCTTATAGGAATCTTTCATACCTAATGACATTGATGTCAACCACTTTGAAGCCATGGTCGGATACTTAACTACTCCCCATCACATCACCTTTTCAGACCTAGATTATTCCTCACCTAAACCATCTCACAATGGTGCACTGCATATTGAATTCTTCATCCATAAACACAAGGTTAGACGAGTCTTGGTAGATGGCCAAGCAAGATTGAATATATACTCTCTAAAATTGGTCAAAGAACTAGGCTTCTTTGATGTGTGTGTGGATGCCACCAAAAGCATTGGGTAAAAATCCTGCTCAAATCTCCATACTCGAGCTACTATGCATCTCACTTGCACAAAAATCCATACTTGATAAGGTCTTACAAGAATCTTTTGTACCTAATGAAATTGATG